>BSWB01000004.1:141052425-141239925 GCA_033239125.1 Fagopyrum homotropicum
CCAACTCTCTGATTCGTCCTTGTGGCTATGTCCTCATTAGCCTTCTCATAGTCGCTTTGACATCATTAAAAGGAGTCCGATGAAACGTCAAGGTGTTCGGAAACACGTGATGCTCAACTCGATACTTGAGCATACTCATTCTTGTATGTACAGGTACACTATTTTAAGTCCAACGGCGTTGATGTCATACTATCATCTTAACTATAAGGTCCGAAATCCCCATATGTTACTATGTACCATATATATATATATATATATATATATATATATATATATATATATATATATATATATATATAGAGAGAGAGAGAGAGAGAGAGAGAGAGTGAGAGTTTGGCTCCCATGTAAACAGCCCTTATAGTATTCAATGAGAACAAATTGTATCCGTTAGATCGTTAAATAGATGGCTGAGATTAGGCGATATTAAAGGATAAAAAAAATCATGTTATTAATGGAAGAAGATTCGCCGGACCTGAATCTATATATTCGGCGGTATAGTCACATACATTCGGCGGTATACTCACATATATTCGGTGTTTACACGTTCACACGATAAGAGTTGTTTACATATGAGTCATGATCTATATATATATATATATAGAGAGAGAGAGGGTACGATTCTCATGAGAACAGGCTTATCGTGTAATCATGATAATAATTTTAGACCGTCGGATGGTGAGTATTAAGGGTCGAGATTTAAGTAGATATCATAGTTAATAATAACTACGAATAATAATAACTACGAATAATCCATTCAACCAACAATAACTACGAATAATACATTAAACGATATGACACCTTTGTAATAAAACTAATAATAACTACGAATAATATATTAAACAATAAGGCTTACACGATAAGTCTGTTCTCATATTATCTATAATATATATATATATATATAGAGTATAGATCCTATGAGAACACCCTCTAACGTGAGAACATGAGAACAGATTCATAATTATTATTAGTTTTGTTACGAATGTGCCATATCGTTTAATGTATTATTCGTAGTTATTGTTGGTTGAGTGGATTATTCGTAGTTATTGTTGGATTCCTAATTATTATTATTCGTAGTTATTATTATTTTTGATATCTACTCTAAATCTCAACCCTTAATACTCACATCCAACGGTGTACGATTGTTCACATGTTCTCACGTTAGGGGTGTTCTCATGGGAACCACACCCTCTATATATATATATATATATATATATATATATATATATATATATATATATATATATATATATATATATATATATATATATATATATATATATATATATATATATATATATATATATATATATATATATATATATATATATATATATATATATATATATATATATATATATATATATATATATATATATATATATATATATATATATATATATATATATATATATATATATATATATATATATATGAAGCAAGTCATTTTGTATACAATATACGCATGATTTCAATCTTGTCATTCTACTAACAATCATCACTTCCACTTACACTTACGAAGGGTGCCCTCGTTTCTTCGTAAATTTCGTTCTCTTGTCAATAGATTGAGTTTATGATTAATGCCAAAAATCTAATATTTTTTGCTTTTTTTAATCGATAAAAAAAATACACGTGGGCTCCCAGGACGGAGATAATTTGACAGTGTTAGACTGCCAATTTGCTATTCGTACCCACGTATTCATGCTATTCGTACCCTCACTACGCGTACGCAATGCGTAGCCATAGCAAGAAGCTCATTTTGTTCAAAAAACAAGGAAAATGTACTACGCGTACGCGATGCGTAGTCGTAGCTGTACTACGACTACGCATCGCGTACGCGTAGTAGTCCATAACATATATCCCCCTTCGAATAAATGAAGGGAAACTTACTACGCCTACGAGAGGCGTAAGCGTAGTAAGGTAAAAAAAAAAAAAATTTTTTTTTTTTTTTTTTTTTTTTACTACGCCTACGCCATGCGTAGACGTAGATGTGATATGTACAGCATGTATATGGTGGTACGAATAGCAAAAACCGTTACACTGTTAGTGAATGATGTTTTTTTTTTTCTGTTTTATTATTTGAAATTTCTTTTATTTACTAGCCCCTGCAGTATACAATTTCTGTAAATTTACTGTTTTTTTTTATTTACACCTTAGCAGAAAAAATTTGAAACCCACGTCTTTGAAATGAAGAACGTGCGGTAACTGGCACGTACCCAAACTTGCAGTTTAAAACCCATGAAAACCACCATTTGCAACTACAGCTTCCTGTAAATGAATGCATAACAAAATAATGCAAGCTCCTCTACTTACCCTCTGCCTTCTCATGACTTTCCTGGCGTTGGATGCCCATGGAGAGCCTCTTGAGCTCGACGTTGGAGACGAACGAGCCTGGAAAGTCCCCAGTGCCGACAACCCTGATGCTTACAACCACTGGGCCGAGAGAATGAGGTTCCGTGTCGGAGACGCCCTTCGTTAGTACCAATTCTTGTTCTAATTATTGCTACTTTTGTTTTTCAATGAAATACTAAAAAGCTTTTTTTGTTTCAGGTTTTCAGTACCAAAACGACTCGGTGATAGTGGTGGACAAGTACGGGTATTACCACTGCAACTCCGATGGGCCCATTTCCTTCTTCGACGACGGGGACACTGTCATCACCCTTGAACGGCCAGGATTCATCTACTTCATAAGCGGTGACTACGACCACTGCAAAAACGGCCAGAGAATGATCGTCGACGTCATGTCTCCCCATACTAGATCTCATCCCTCCGCCACAATCTCACCCGAGCCCGGCCCACGACTCACTTCTTCTGGAACTCTTCTTGTCTCAGCCCAATTAGCTGCCACCGTGATTGTGTCTGTCTATGCCTTGATTTAAGTCGTCATATATATTTCTGCTGTGTTGCTCTTTACTTCCGTTTTTGATATTAATATATCAACAATCAGATTGACTATGAAAAAACGTCAAGTGTAGTATAATTAGGGGTGATACATGAGTCAAGCTTCTCGAGCTCGACTCACGTTTCCAACGAGCCAAGGATTATGATAATTAAGGAGATAAGAGTACCAGATTTAAAAGAGATTTTGTAATTTTACCCATTATCATATTATTATTTTTTTTGTCAAACACTCGTTTCTGTCTTTAAAAGTGAGTTTCCAGGAAGAATAAGGTATCGCCAAGTTTGCAGAAAAAAAGAAAATTTGATATTTTTTGACATTAATATTTACACGCGTTGACTTAGAATCATTGACTTAGAATCAATCATATAAAGTGACTTCATACTCATGAGTCTTCGTTCCCTTGCATTTCAAGGAGCACATAACACGCAGATCACAACAACCTAACCAAATTACTTTGTGTCAAGTTCTATTGAAGACAGAAGTCATCTATGCGATCACCGTAGGAGAGGCTCGAGATGAAGCAAAGCCTCTTCGAGGCAATTGCCCAAAATGACTCCATTGGTTTCCAGAAACTTTTACATGACAACCCACAAGTTCTGGATCAAAGATATACCAAATCCTCCAACACCATATTACATCTTGCTTGCAGGTTACTACTCAATAATCCCGCCTAGCTTCTACTAGACTCAAGCTTAGAACATCTCTCTGATCTTGTTTTGCAGGTTTGGACATGTTGATCTGGTGGGGATGATAGTGAGCCTTAAACCCAATATGGCTGCTGCAGAAAACTTGAACTGCGAGACACCCATTCACGAGGTGTGTCGTACAGGTAACCTTCATGTGTTGCAATTGCTCTTGGAGGCTAATGTGTGGGCGGCCAGCAAGCTCAACAAAGGAAACCAGAGTCCCTTGTTTGTCGCATGCTTGAATGGCCACCTTCACCTTGTAAAGCTTCTTTTGAGATACCCATGGTTGTTAGCTGCGGAAGAAGATAGTGTCCACTTGACATCTCTTCATATAGCCACATCAAGAGGATTTGCAAGTAAGCACATGAATCATCTGATCATACTTCCTTGCATTTTAATTGACCAATGGTAGTTTTCAATCTGAGATCAAATTCTAGACACGAATGTTCATTCTACATGCTGCAGGTATTGTCAAAGAGCTAATAGAAGCATACCCGAGTCTTGCTTTGAGGGCTGATGATGCCGGACTGAATCCTTTGCACTATGCATGCCGGAGAGGTGACTGTGAAATAGCAAAGATGTTTCTTAGACATTCCCCAGAGATGTCTGTACAAAGTGACAAGAATGGGTTCACCCCATTACATATTGCAGCCATGAATGGTAATGCTAGAATAGAAATTTGCACAGAGTTTCTGTCAGCAGCGCCGTATGCTTTCCAGCATTTGACAAGAGATCAAGAAACCGTTTTCCATTTGATGGTCAGGTACAAGCAGCATCAGGCGCTCCAATGCTTGATGCAAATTTTCAATGGCACTAATATCATCAATCAACCAGATCAGAATGGGAACACTTTATTACATGTTGTTGTTTCTGCAAAATGGTACCAGGTATGGTCTAAGCTTTATATCTACCAAATTGACACATTGGTCTAAGCTTTATATCATCCTCAAACAAAATGATTTTTCTAGATTGCTGAGTATCTGGTGAAGAAAACAACCATTAAAATTGATGCCGAAAACACAAAGGGGTTGACAGCTCTGGACATTCTTGATCAGTCAGACACCAGTTTGCATAAGATGAATCTCATAGACATACTAACCGGAGGAGGTGGGCTGGTTACAAGCAACATAATTTTGGGGACAAGCAATAGAGTTTTAGTAGAATCAGGTAGTGTTTGCGAGCAGAATGAGATGCCGATAACTGATGAAAATGGTATTGACACTCAAAGCCAATCAACAGTTGTCCTGCAGTCCTCTCGGATTGAATCAGTCCTACATCAAGGTAAATAATAGAGAATATATAAATATATATACACACACACACTAACCTTCTCAGAATCAGCATTTCCTAGTGTGTCAGATATGGGAAAATATCCTGTTTCTCTGCACTTACTATTTCCATCCACTTATATGTTGCCGTGGTTACCTGCTTATCTTGGAACAGATTCCACAGTTGATCACTATATAGAGGAAGCGTATTTAGCACGTGAGGATCAAATGCAACAAAATGTAGAAGCTTCTTCACCTAATGAAGTCAACCCCGTAGACAATTCACTTGAACAACAAAAGATGCTTTCTGAAATGCACAGAAATGAGCTGGTTAACAAGTATGAAAAGAAGCATAGGAGAAGGCGTGCTAAGACATACGATGAAGCACTACAAAATGCTAGAAACACAATTATAATTGTAGCAGTATTAATAGCAACAGTGACCTTTGCAGCTGGTGTAAGCCCACCAGGAGGCGTCTACCAAGAAGGGCCACTTATTGGAAAGTCCACCGTTGGGAAGACAAAAGCCTTCAAGATCTTCATGATAAGCAACACCATTGCCTTGCTGACTTCCCTTTGCATTGTCATAGTTATGGTGAGCGTAATCCCCTTTAGGAGGAAACCATTGAGGAGGATGCTGGTGATTTCGCACAAAGTAATGTGGGTGTCAGTTTCTTTCATGACTACAGCTTTTGTGGCAGCCTCTTGGATAATCACACCAGATAGTGTGAAGGGTATGGAATGGACAATTGTATCCTTATTGTCAATTTGTGCCGCGAGCTTGGGTACTATTTTTGTAAGTCTAAGCACTATGCTGGTAACACACTGGCTAAGGAAAATGAAGTGGAGAAGGACAAAGATTCTTGCAGCTGAAAAGTCTACTATGAGTTCAAGAGCTGCAGCAGTGAGTGCTGAACAAAAAAACATGGGCCATAATTCTCTTACATTTGGTCCATGGTCGGATGCTAGCTCAAATTCTGATGTGGGCAGCAGTCAGTTACAGGGATATCATCTATATTAATCACCAACAGGACCTGATAGTTACCCTTAATGCAGCTGAGTCATACAAGAAAAATCTTATTGCCAGAGGGCATTCAAAGCCTTTACTGAGTTTTTTTTCTATCTTTACCCAAATGGAAGATAGAAGCTTCACACTGAACTTACATCCTTGAGGCTTTGGATCAGTAGAGGGAAACTAACTGGTTTATAAACATCAACAAGAAGAACAAGATTGCTGGTTGTGTACCCTAATAATCACTATTTTACTGCTAGATGTTCTTGACATATTTCTTTCTAATTTCTGGATCAACATCAATGTTGCAGATGTGCAAATTCAGAAAGACGCAGATCGCCCAAATGCCAAATATTTCCAAAGGATGGATGTACATATTTCAATTATTTGATAGTAAAAACAGACAATACTTCACAAGCATTCTGCAGATCCTCGCTTGCAAAACCCCTCATTCTTGTCATACTCAAAGCTTATACTCAATTCACAATACAAAAAGCACCAAACAACAACGCGAATGACACATAAACAAAATTTATTCTAACAATTTCTTGATTCATAATAGTTTGAGATGGATTGCAAGAAATTACATCCCAAGAATATTCCAATCAGTGCGAAATGGAAACTATCTTTATGTCTTTGACGAAAATCAGATGAAATCAAACCAATCGTTTGTTAAACCTCCTGTCTCAGGCTCTCAGCGTGCCCCTAACTATTTCGCGGCCTTTCCACAACCCTGAATGCCACTGACAGTTTCGCTAAGATCCCATGAACATGAAGAAGTGATATATTAGAGCAGCAAACAATGGATGTTACTGTCACAGAGGACGCCAGTGCAACCTTCCAACAACAAAGCCTACTGTCATATTTACAACATGATTTTGATTGTTCGATCTGTTTGTACAGAATGACTAAATCGCCAAATGTTAAACTAAGATGGATGATATTCAGAATTTCCTTCATTGATGTCATTTGTTTGATGTTTCCTTTGTGTAAGAATTGTTGATGTTGTAAGGACTAGACTGTTTCCAATGGTTCAAAGTTGTGTATTGCCCTCTTTCCCAGCTTTGACATGATGAGTCGTTCAATATCCATACAGTTAAGAGCTGATGGTCAGTGAGAAACGGTTGTATGATGTTCAAAGCACATTTGAACTCTTAGAATTATTTATGACGTGTGAGTATTGATTAAAATATTTAAATTTGGTTAATCTCATTCATGGATTTTGAGCATCTGTATAAAGGTTATCTACAACAAAAACAAATTGATGAATGGTAATTTCAATCATCTTATGATGATCATGTTGTGTAAGACTGCTATAGCAGAAAGTGTTTTTGTGTAAGATAGGAGTGCTAGATTTCTAATTGATTTGTAACAAAAACAAATTGATGAATGGACAATCTGGCCAAGCTCACCAGAAGTCTCCAGGTTGAGAAATTCCGGTGATTCCATGGTTGCCGCCTTAGCTGCGGCGGCCTGGACGTCGGCAGGGGAGGCAGACGCGGAACGAGGAAGGGACGGTGTGAGTGCAGGGAAGTTGAGGATGGCGGAGGAGCCCTTGAGGCAAAGGGCAGCAACATCATGTGCACGCGCTGCCATCTCGGGAGTCAAGAAGGTTCTGAGCCAAATGCCGATTTTTTCCCCTTGGGTTCGCGGATTTCGGATACGCATTTTCCCCAAGCCCTCTTCCGAACCCTATATAAAGCGAGTGGCGGCTGTTCTCCCCTCTCCGCCGCTTGTTCCCGGTGGCGTTCGAGGGCTCTCTCTGTCTGTGATTCTGGGCTGCTCTGTGCATCCGCCATATGGCGGTTAATGATCCAAATACGAGTACTGATGACACGTACTGACTCTAATATATATACAGAGGTCTTCGTGTGTGGTGGGAAAAAAAATAAAAATAAAACGCAAGAGCACGTATGTGTTTGGCACACACAAAACACTTGATGAGGGTAATAGAGTAGAAGAGGTGAATAGTGTGGTACGTGAGCTGTAACAAATGTCATAGCAATCTTTAAATACCCTTGTAAATCTGTTACAAGGGAATACACAGAAAATATTCTTCTCCACTTTCTCTCATCTCTCTCAATCAATTCTCTTTCTCTTGTTCATCTTGTAACATGGTATCAGACGCTGAGTTCTGAAATTGACATACAATGTCCGCTCCTTCTTCTTCCAGCCATGGTGAAACGAACAATTCACCGATATCTGTTCCAGACACTATCTCTTCTTCTTCCTCAGACACAGACCAATACTTTCTGCATCATTCTGATGCACCTTCCCTCAAACTTTCCACAACTTTGCTCAATCCAAATAATTACAATATTGGAAACGATCTCTTGAAGTTTCATTACTCGCTAAGAACAAAATTGGCTTCGTTAATGGCAATTGTAAGAAACCTCTCACTGATGCCAAATTGATTGCCAAATGGGAACAATGTAACAATATGTTGATCTCTTGGCTTCTTCATTCAATCGACAAAGAGATTGCCGAATCAGTCTTGTACTGTAAATCCGCTGCTCAGATTTGGAAGGAACTTGGTGAAAGGTATGACAAATCTAATCGAACTCTTCTCTATCAGCTCCAAAAGGAACTTAGTTCGATCTGCCAAGGCAATTCTTCTATTCAAACGTATTTCACTCGTCTCAAAACCTTATGGGACGAATATCTGTTAGTTGTTGATGAGCACATATGTTCTTGTGGCTCTAATGAAGTCATTCTCTCTTTTCTTCAAAGTCAACAAACTATGCAATTTCTTCTTGGCCTCAATGATTCTTTCAGCATGCTGAGATCCAACATTTTGATGATGAATCCATCTCCAAATTTAGATGTTGTTTATAAACTTGTTCTTCAAGATGAATCTCAACGAGGTTTAACATCCTCAACTACTCTTGACATTGAGAATACTGCTCTTTATTCTCATTCTCGCTCATCTTACAAGAATACTTCCAAATCTTCCACTTGATCTATGTTTTGTGAGCATTGTAAAGCTACGAATCATACCGTTGATAAGTGCTGGAGGTTACATGGCTATCCTACTCATCCTATACCTGGAGTTGCCTTTTGTGACCATTGCAAGATAGCAGGCCACACTCAAGCTCGTTGTTGGAAGGTTCATGGATATCCACCAACACACAAACTCGCCACCACTAGTTTCTCTCCAGATCAGGTCACACAGTTGCTCTCTCTTTTGAACAAATCCTCCTCCACCAGCAATAATGAAGATCACACTGCACTTCTTGTTGGTAAGCCTCTGTGTTTATTATCATCTGATCTACATTCACACTGAATTATTGATAACGGAGCTACTGATCATGTCACTCCTCATCTTGACATGTTTTCTTCATATAACACTATATCCAGTCCAATATCCATTACCATGCCAAATGGTTCAAATGCCATTGTTAGTCATATTGGATCAGTTCAGCTCACTCCAGATATTATCTTGCATGATGTGCTTCATGTTCCTGAATTTCATTATAATTTATTATTTGTTCATAGGTTATCTACAACTTTACTCACCTCTGTTACCTTTTCTGCTGAACACTGCTTCATCCAAGCCCCTTCGATGAGACTGCCTATGGTGATTGGTAATGCTTTCAAGGGACTCTATGTTGCACACAGAATTCAATCCTCATCAACCAGCTCTCCTACCATTTCTTGCAATACTGTTTCCATTTTTGACAAACTTTCAGCTTATTCTTGTTATAATGTACATGTGAATTTGAGTCTTGAGTTGTGGCACTGTCGATTGGGACATATTCCCTTTGACAGACTAGCATATGTTGATTCTATCTCTATTACAAATAAGAAACATTCTGTATGTCAAATTTGTCCTCAAGCACGTCAATGCAAGCAGTCTTTTCCTATCTCCATGACTCGTAGCTCTCATGTTTTTGACCTTATTCACATCGACACTTGGGGACCTTACAAACAACCTACACACAAGGGCTTTTCTTATTTCTTAACCATTGTGGATGACCATTCTCGTTGCACATGGACATATCTCATGGCTCACAAGTCCAATGCACTTACTTTGTTAACCACATTTCTCACCTATGTCAAAACACAATTTTATACCTCAGTCAAGACTATTAGGTCTGATAATGCCTCTGAATTTTTGAGCAAAGTTGCCTTGACATTATATCATCAAGAAGGCATTGTTCATCAAACATCATGTGCATACACACCTCAGCAAAATGGAGTGGTTGAGCGTAAACACAAACATCTTCTTGAGGTAGCACGTGCTCTTTATCACCAATCACAAATTCCTTTGTCTTACTGGGGTGATTGTATTCTTACTGCCACACATATCATCAACCGCTTACCTCTTTCCATCCTCCATAATAAATCTCCATATGAATCTCTATTTCATAAAATACTAGATTACTCTTCACTTCGGGTCTTTGGTTGTTTATGCTTTGCAAGCACCAAAGTTGTCCATCGAGACAAGTTTCAAGCTCGTGCCAAACCTTGTGGTTTTTTAGGATCTCCATTCGGGAAGAAAGCATTCAAGCTTTTAGATCTTACTTCCAAGAAGATTTTTTCTTCTCGAGATGTAGTCTTCCATGAGACTACTTTCCCATTCCACCACATAAAATCACCATCTACTTCTCTCCCCATTATCCCTTCGACATCATTTGATCATTCCATTTTTCTACCACCACATAATTCTCCTTCCATGGATGATACTATCCATGAAGCTCCTGCTATTTCTCCCAATGTCCCAGGAGATTCTTCCACTCCTTCACATAATTCTCCTGCTAATTCTTCCACCCCTCCAAAAATATCTACTCATCTTCCTTTACAACGTTCCAATCGTCCACATCAACCACCACAATATCTCAAGGATTTTGTATGCACATATAGCTCTTGTACATTGTCATCATCACAAGGTATGTCTCTTCTACCATCCACATCTTTGAATACTCACCATGCCTTTATCATGTCTCTTTCTTCATACATTGAGGCTACCTCATATCGAGAAGCATCTAAGGACCCTCACTGGGTTAATGCAATGGAACTTGAATACAAAGCACTGCAAGACAACCACACATGGGACCTAGTACCTCTCCCACCATCTAAGAAAGCAATCGGGTGCAAATGGGTTTACAAAGTTAAACTTAAGGCCGGTGGTACTCTTGAGAGATATAAAGCTTAACTTGTTGCTAAGGGATACAATCAACGAGCAGGAATTGATTTCCATGAGACTTTTTCACCAGTTGTCAAGATGACAACCATTAGGAGCATTGTTGCAGTGGCTGCTTCTAAGTCATGGAAACTACACCAGCTGGATGTAAATAATGCATTCCTGCATGGGGATTTACATGAGAATGTATACATGTCTCTTCCTCCAGGTATTCAAAATCTCAATTCTCTTGTTTGCAAGCTCAAAAAGTCCTTATATGGGCTCAAACAAGCATCTCGTCAGTGATTTAACAAACTAACTCAAGCTCTTCTGGACAAAGGGTTTCACCAATCTAAAAATGACTATTCCTTATTCACACAGAAGAATGGTTTGCTTATCACAATCATTGCTATCTATGTTGACGACCTATTGATTACTGGATCAGATGAGAAGAATATTTCTTACATCAAACAATATCTGGACAGTACATTTAGTGTAAAAGATCTTGGTGTCTTACACTATTTTTTGGGTATCGAGGTCAGCTATGTTTCAATGGGCATTCTTATGACACAAAGGAAGTTTACAGTTGATTTATTGAGAGATGCTCAGTTACAAGATAACAAGGTTACAAGCACACCTCTTCCTATTAATCTCAAGCTTTCTACAGATGGTGGTCAGCCTTTACAAGACAGCACTCTTTACAAATGTTTAGTTGGAAAACTCAATTTTCTAACTCATACTCGGCCTGATCTGTGCTATGCAGTACAATGCTTGAGTCAGTTTATGCAACAGTCCTGTGACAGTCATTTACAGGCCTTGCATCATACTCTGTGTTATGTCAAAGGTACCCTTGATCATGGAATTCTTCTCAATGGTTGTGGATCTCCTTCCTTTCTGGCTTACACCGACTCTGATTGGGTTGCGTGTCCATCTACTCGTTGATTTGTTGGTGGCTTTGTGGTTCTTTTGGGCCGTTCACATGTAAGCTGGAAATCTAAGAAACAAGGCACTGTCTCTCGTAGTTCAGCTAAGCAGAGTATAGGGCAATGGCTCATGTTGCTACTGAAATAACTTGGCTAGTCAGGCTCCTCCAAGACATTGGTGTATCACCCTCTCAACCAATTCGTCTTTGCTGTGACAACAGTTCCTCAATTCAAATTGCAAACAATCCAGTCTTTCATGAAAGGACAAAACATATAGAAATTGACTGTCATTTCACTCGGGATAAGGTGATGGAAGGGTTGATTGAGCTGCACTTTGTTCCCACTTCTCAACAAATAGTTGATGTTCTTACCAAGATTGTTCCATCTGCTCACCAGAATGAGCTCTTGGCCAAGCTTGGAATGTTTCGTCCCTCTCCTTCCAACTTGTGGGGGGTGATGAGAGTAATAGAGTAGAACACGTGAATAGTGTGATATGTGAGTTGTAGCAAATGTCATAGTAATCTATAAATACCCTTGTAAATCTGTTACAACTGAATACACAAAAAATATTCTTCTCCACTTTCTCTCATCTCTCTCAATCGATTCTCTCTCTCTAGTTCATCTTGTAACAACACTAGTGTAAACTAGTGTTTTAAAAGTTGTTGAGTGTTTGGTTGTTAAAAATAAACTAGTGTATGTGTTTTTAGGGAGTGTTTTTGAAACTGTAAAAAAAGAAGGGTATGTGTTTTTGGGTTAGTGTTTTTAGAAACAAAAATACTATAATGTCCCTATTGTTCTTATTATTTACCTATTGTACCGGGTATATCAAGAACACCCTCTCACCTGGATACCATATTTTGGCCCCGACGACGAGTGCAGAGAATCGGAAGTCGAGTTCCCCTACCCTTCATTCCAGCGTCGTCTTCGTGTGTGTTTCTCTCTCTGGTTCCCACTCCGGCGTCGGCATCTTCCTCGACAGGTTCGTTTATCATCTTCTTCATCTTCTCTTCACTCCCCTCCTGATAATGTTACACAACTGAACATTTTTGTTCTTCAATAAATTAAATTAGGGCAGAGATCTTAATTTTTATGATAATCGTCAACATAACTCAAATTTGTGGTTGTTGAGTGGTATATGGGTTCTCATCAGTGCAATATGTTAGCATGAAATATTGTGATATTTTAGGCACGTTTTCTAATCGTATTTGATTCATATTGATAGTCTTTGATTGAGCTTTATGCATATGTGAGCTAGTATTGCCTATATTGTCGATATGGATGTCTACACGAGTTCTATGTTGATTATAGGTGATTTGGAGCTATTTCCGAACGGAATCGAGCAAAGGAGAGTTGAGTTGATATGTCCATAGATCGAAGACACTTTTTGGAAGCAATTTGGAGTCTTAGATTGAGGAATGCACGAATGAAGGCCAAAAACCACGCTCTTACCCTAAATTACGGCCGTGGAAACCAAGTCAGGATTCGATGTTCATTCCAGGGGATATTACGGCCGTGGAACTAACCGTAGTAGTTTCCACGCCCAAAATTACGGTCGTGAAAAGATTCCACGACCGTGATTTTGGCGAATCTTTTCGCCATGTTTCGAAGCCACGATCTTTTGAAGATTGGGCCGGGCCGACATTTTGCCCTGCATTATAAAATAGACGGATGAGGCAAGATTCCGTCACCTCGCTTACGACCTTTCAAACCTCGCTTACGACCTTTCAAACCTCGCTTACGACCTTTCAAACCTCGCTTACGACCTTTCAAACCTCGCTTACGACCTTTCAACCCTCGCTTAGCGGCAAAACGCAAAAACCCTCATCTTGGAGGTAATTTGGAGATCTCATTGAAGATCAAAGTTCATATTGAAGAGTTGTTGTTTGTGATCTTCGTGTTTGTGGAAGGTCGAAGTTCTTGGAGGATTTTGCAAGAAGATCTCTCTTCTTGTTTAGGTTTGATTCAGAATCGGATTGACATCCCGTTTCTCTTCTTTCCTAAAGATTGTGATTGCTTGGTCCGTTTTGAATCTTTAGGTAAACACTTGTTCTTGATTGTGATTCTGAGATTCACTTGAAGATTATTGATAGTTCTTGAAAGTTTTCATCTTTTATCTTTTAATCCTTGAATCAATATCAATATGACAGTTATTGGCTAAAAACCCTTAACAATTCTAAGGTGAAGGGTTGATAGTTGTGGCTTAGATGATGATAGATCGATCGTAAACAGATTAGACCCTGAGAGTTAGAGAATTATCGCCGACAACCCTAAATCACGGGCTGTTCTTGAGTTCCACGACCGTGGAATCTCTAGAACTAACCGTGATTTTCCTTAAGTCTACGAGCCTGCTTTTACTTTAATCCAAAGTTAAAGATTTGCTTTAACTTAGTTTAGACTTGTCTTTTCTAGGTGGTAGTGAAGCCTCAACAACCTCTACCTCGATTGTGAGCCTCAACAACCTCAATCGGATAAGTTAGTCTTGACCTTTAGATTATAGGTTTGGGTATTTGATGCTAATTCTCGTCTTTAGAATCTTTCTATATTGAGCCTCAACAACCTGTATAGAGAGTGCCTTGTAGGTGAGTTATATAAGGTTTTTGGAACTTCACCGTACGATTACCTTACATTAGTATACCTTTGCATATCTCAACTCTGTCTTTATATCATTAAGTATATCTTGAATCGATTGCCACAGCTGGATACTTGGATCTTTAGGATTGTTGTTTTCCCGATAATTTGCAAACTCCCATATTCACTTGCTTGATAACCTGCGATCGAGTTCGTTCCACCCAAATCCCTGTGTTCGATACTCTGGAATTCTTGCTAATCTACGTCGATCCGTACACTGCGGGTTCGCTTGCTTGATTCTAGTTTTATAAATTTAAAGCTTATTTGCACACACCTCTAGGGGCGAACAAGTTTTTGGCGCCGTTGCCGGGGATTTGGCTTCGTCGGAACCCGGTAGCCGGTTGTCAAGCTTGGGAGCTTGCTCTCGTTATTTGATTTTTCTTTGAGTGCATGCGCAGGTCTAGGAACACCAAAGATCTCTTACCTCTTGATCAAGAGCTAGAGAAAACCTTGAGGCAAAAGCGCAAGGAAAGGAAGATGGCTGAAGAAAACGAGCACAATCTTCAAACAAAGTTGGCGGAGAAAGAAGCTCAACTCCGATGGAATGAGACTCTCCTCCAGGATGAGATGGATCGTCATCAAACTCAAGTTAACGGTCTACAAGACATGATCGTCCAAATGAAGATAAAAATGAGCGATCTTGAAGATAAGGTGGGCAAGAAGTCCTCGAGAAGGAGAACAAGGTCTAGAAGAAGAAACCACTCATCCACCGATGATAGTGATTCTTCCATGCCTCCGCTAGAAGAGATTGATCCCACGATCAATATAAATCCTTTCAATCCACAAGGAGCTGCTAACCGCCGCATTCCACCTAGGAACGCGAGGGTCGAACGTGTGGATAATGAGCCGAGAACTCTTGGCCAGCGGATGGATCCGACACAACAACCACGCCGCTTAGGTGTGAATTTTGATGCTGAAGATGTACAAGGGTTTAGCTTTAACCCTCAAGTTATCACTCTTGTTCGCCAAAGTCAGTTTGGCGGTACAAGCGCTGAATCTCCACACCAACACTTGCAAAACTTTGAGTGTATGATGGAGACGATGAGACCGAAGAGCGCTACTACCAACAGCTATAAGCTCAAACCTTTCTTTTTCTCCTTGAAAGGGAAAGCGCTATCTTGGTACCAAGCTCTTCCTAGTGGGAAACTAGAAACATGGGAAGACCTCTCCGCAGAGTTTCTCACCAAATTCTTTCCGCCATCCAAAACGGCGGAACTTAGAGGTAAGATTAATGCTTTTTCTATGAGACCTAACGAAAGTTTGTTTCAATCTTGGGAAAGGTTTCAGGATTTGCTCTTGGATTGCCCTCATCATGGCATATCCAAGCTTGCCTTGCTGGAGATTTACTACAAAGGGCTGGATGCGGGAACGCAATTCAACCTCCAATCCCTCTCATGTGGAACGTTCATGGACATGAGAGAAGATGACGCTTGGGACTTCATTGAGAAGCAAGCAAGAGTCATAGAGAAGTATTCCCACCGGAAAGTGGAGGGAAATCGTGTGGAGCAAGGAGCAAAGCTCACACATGAAGCTCAAAATCAGATTTTCTCCCTCAACAATGAGATCAAAGAGTTGAAGGAGACTATCAAGACCAACTTCCCAAAGCAACAAGAGAAGGATGTTGGCTATTTGGGCAACAACAACGGCGGTGATAACACCAACCGCAACAACAATAACCGGAACAATAACCGGAATAACAATTGGAATGGAAACAACAACAACCGGAACAACAACAATTGGAACAACAATCGGGGTTCGAACAACAACAATTGGCGCTCCAATCAACAAAATTCCGGTAACTCCTATCCTTCCAATTCCAATTCACTAACTCCACCCTCTTCTTCCTCTACTCCTTTGAAAAGCCAGGGGCAATCATCAAATGGAGGAAACAATACGGGAAAGGAGAAGCCGGATCCTATGTTGGAAACAATCTTGGGAAAGCTTCAAGGGTTGGAGAACCGCATCATCAAGGTTGATGATCAAATTTCTAAGGTTGACAAAGCTCAAAAGGTTTTGGAAAACCAAATGTTCAACCATGCGGAGGAAGTTCCTAGAAATCAAGGGAAACTTCCAGGAAAAACGGAGGACAACCCTAAAGGAAAGGTAATGGCGATTACAACTAGGAGCGGAGTGACTACCACCGATCCGCAGCCTACGTTCGTTGAAGTCCCCGTAGAGAAGGGCAAAGAAAAGGGGAAGGAGAAGGAAGACGTCTATGTTCCTCCTCCAGCTTTCAAACCTCCCCTACCGTTCCCTCAATCTAGAGCGCGAGCGCGCCTAGATAAACAATTTGGTAAGTTTATAGAACTCATGAGCAAGCTGCATATTAATATACCTTTCATTGATGCCATTGTAGGTATGCCGGCTTATGGCAAGTTCTTGAAGGAGCTCCTCTCTAACAAGAGGAAGCTAGAAGATTTTGGTGAAGTCAAGATGAGTTCGGATTCTTCGGATCTCATCAAGACTATGAAGGAGAAAATGCCCCCAAAGCTGAAAGATCCGGGGTCATTTTGCATTCCCATTGGAGTGGGAGAGGTCACATATGACGCTTTATGTGACTTGGGAGCAAGTGTGAGCATCATACCACTTGCATTGTGCAGGAAGATCGGTTTAGGCGACCCTAAACCGGTGAAGATGACGTTATACATGGCGGATCGATCCATTACTCGCCCCGTCGGCATTGTAGAAGACGTCCCGGTCAAGCTAGGCAAGTTCTTTGTTCCCATTGATTTTGTCGTGCTTGACATTCCTGCGGATAGTCCGGTCCCGATCATACTCGGAAGGCCGTTTCTTGCAACTTCTGGCTGCATGGTCGATTGCAAGAATGGGAAGCTCGCTTTTGATATTGGGGAAGAGAAAGTAGAATTCGTTCTTTCCACTCTAGTGAAGGAGCCAATCTTTGATGAGGATATTTACAATGTCCAAGACGAAGAAGGTTTATCTAGGGAAGAGGTAAGTGCAATTCTCTTTAACGATCCTTTGCAAAAGGTTATTACTATGAGTCTAACCGATGTAGGAGAAGAGGAAGAGTGCAAAGAGGAAATTAAAGCCTTAGGAGCACAAGAAGAGATGTATGAAGTGGAGTTTGAGATACTCCACGATGAGGCTGAAAATACTCGAATCCACGGTCATACTCTGTATTCCACGACCGTGGATTCCACGACCAAAATCAACCTCCATTCCAGAGGATATTACGGCCGTGGAACTCCAGAGGAGACCGTAATTTTGGCCGTGGAAGATGGTGATCGGCATACTTCTTCAACTTCTTCTAATTCTTCTCCAAACCATCCAACCTCCTTAGAAACTTCTAAGGAAACATCGGAAGCTCCTCAAGGATCATTGGAAGCTCCGAAAGCAATGGAACTCAAACCACTTCCTACTCATCTAAGGTACGCTTTTCTTGGATCTAATTCCACCTTCCCGGTTATCGTTAGTTCCGAATTAAGCATAGATGAACATGAACAGCTCATGATTGTCCTTAGGAAACATAGAAAAGCCATAGGCTATACTATTGAGGACTTAGTAGGAATTAAACCCTCCTTATGCATGCATAAAATACTAATGGAGGAGGACTTTAGAACTTCAAGACAACCTCAAAGGCGGTTGAATCCGACCATGAAGGAGGTTGTCAAGAAGGAAATTCTTAAACTTCTTGATGCAGGTATCATCTATCCTATCTCCGATAGCAAGTGGGTGAGCCCAGTTCAAGTAGTTCCGAAGAAGGGAGGAATGACAGTCATCACCAATAAGAACAACGAACTCATTCCTACCCGAACTGTAACTGGATGGCGAATGTGCATAGACTACCGCAAGCTCAACAATGCAACGCGGAAGGATCACTTTCCATTGCCATTCATCGATCAAATGCTTGAAAGGTTAGCACAACATTCATACTTTTGCTACCTTGACGGCTATAGTGGTTTCTTTCAGATCCCGATACATCCGGATGATCAAGAGAAGACCACATTCACGTGCCCTTGGGGTACGTTCGCTTATAGGAGAATGCCGTTCGGGCTTTGCAACGCCCCAGCCACCTTTCAACGGTGCATGATGGCCATCTTCTCCGAATATGTAGAGGAAATCATGGAAGTCTTCATGGACGACTTCTCCGTTTACGGTTCCTCTTTTAACGATTGTCTTTCTAACCTTTCTCTTGTTTTGCAAAGATGTGAAGACACTAACCTAGTTCTTAATTGGGAGAAGTGTCAATTCATGGTTAAGGAAGGAATCGTGTTAGGTCACTTAGTCTCTAGTAGAGGGATAGAGGTAGACAAAGCTAAAATAGAGACCATAGAGAAACTTCCTCCCCCAATTTCAGTGAAGGGAATAAGAAGTTTCCTAGGACATGCTGGATTTTATAGACGTTTCATTCAGGACTTTTCTAAGATATCAAAACCTCTCACTAATCTATTGATGAAGGATGCGGTTTTTGAGTTTTCACAGGAATGTCTAGATGCGTTCAACACCATTCGGCAAGCTCTAATTTCAGCACCCATTATCCAACCCCCGGATTGGACTCTCCCTTTCGAGATTATGTGTGATGCTAGTGACGTAGCCATTGGAGCTGTTCTTGGGCAACGAAAGGAAGGACGAACCCACGCCATATACTATGCTAGCAAGATGCTAGACGAAGCCCAGCTCAACTACGCCACTACGGAAAAGGAGTTTCTAGCCATTGTCTACGCTATTGACAAGTTTCGCTCTTATCTTGTAGGCGCAAAGGTGATTATCTACACGGATCATGCTGCGATCCGGTACCTCCTTGCAAAGAAAGACGCGAAGCCAAGGCTAATTAGATGGATTCTTCTCCTACAAGAATTCGATCTTGAGATCCGCGACAAGAAAGGCTCGGAAAATTCTGTTGCGGATCATTTGAGTCGTCTAACACATCTAGAGGACGACCATTTACCCATTGATGACTCCTTTCCGGACGAACACCTACATATCATAGAGGAGTGCATCAAGGTAATCTCCAAAGGTAACGAACCATGGTTTGCTGACTTCGTTAACTATTTGGTTTGCCAGGAGATACCACCCGGACTGTCATACGCACAAAGGAAGAAGTTCTTCAAGGACGTCCGAGAATACCATTGGAACGAGCCTCTCCTCTTCAAGAGAGGTCCGGATGGCATCATCCGGCGATGTGTGCCGGAAGATGAGATGCAAAGTGTCATCCGTCATTGTCATTCACTACCTTGTGGAGGACACGCTAGTTCGAGCAAAACTAGCGCAAAGGTATTGCAATCTGGATTCTATTGGCCTACTTTATTTAAAGATGTGCAATCCTTTGTTTCTTGTTGCGATGCTTGTCAAAGAACAGGCAATATCTCTAGGAGGAACGAGATGCCCCTCAACAACATCCAGGAGGTGGAGATTTTCGACGTTTGGGGAGTCGATTTCATGGGACCATTCCCTTCTTCTTGTGGAAACCAATACATACTATTGGCGGTAGATTACGTCTCTAGATGGGTCGAAGCAATTGCCTCTCCCACAAATGATGCCATGGTGGTGGTCAAGTTCTTCAACAAGACCATCTTTCCGCGATTCGGGACGCCAAGGACGATCATTAGTGATGGAGGTTCTCACTTCATAGCCCGTCGCTTTGAAGCTCTTCTAACCAAGTATGGGGTTACTCACAAGATCGCCACCCCTTACCATCCACAAACGAGTGGACAAGTTGAGATCTCAAATAGGGAGATCAAGGGAATTCTAGAGAAGACGGTTTCAAGGACTAGGAAGGATTGGTCCTTGAAACTAGATGATGCATTATGGGCATACCGGACTGCATACAAGACTCCCATAGGAACCACACCATACAACCTTGTGTATGGGAAGTCTTGTCATTTGCCGGTAGAGCTAGAGCACAAAGCGTTTTGGGCTATCAAATGACTGAATTTCGGCATGAAGGAAGCGGGAGAGAAGCGTCTCCTAGACATCAACGAGCTGGATGAACTCCGTTTGAACGCCTATGAAAACGCTAAGATCTACAAGGAAAGAGCAAAGCGTTGGCATGATAAGCATATCATTCCAAAGGACTTCCAAGAAGGAGATCAAGTCCTCCTCTTCAATTCGAGACTTCGCCTCTTTCCAGGTAAGTTAAAATCTCGTTGGACCGGACCTTTTCTAATTAAGCGTATTTTCCCCCATGGTGCAGTTGAAGTATGGGGTGAAGCTAGTGGAAGTTTTAAGGTGAACGGCCAACGACTCAAGAAGTACTCGCCGGAACTCCAAGCTGAGGAGTTTGCACCTACCGCACTCGAATAAGTGCGAGATTGGTCTAGCTACGGACCTTAAACAAAGCGCTTCTTGGGAGGCAACCCAAGGTATTGCATTCTCGTTTTTGTTTTCGATTCATAGATTAGTTTAGAATAGACGTTTTCGCTTTGTTTTGCCTCGATTTCTTCCGGTATGTTCGTGTTTTTGGTTGTAGGAATGATGGAAAAGGAGAAAGGAGGGATAATATCAAAGAAAAGCGACGAAATTTGGACTTTGAAGCTTTACAGAGGGTTCCACGGTCTAAATCACGGTCGTCATAGCTACAGTGGCCGTAATTCTCAAAAGCCTGTGAAAAATCACCAAAACCACGGGTCCGTACATTTCCACGGCCGTGGAATGCCCCGACAGACCGTGATTTTTGAAATTTTGCCTGCGAGTATAAAAGCCACACTTCGTCACAAAAACACCACTTGTGAGTTTCTTTTTCCTTTGCTTTCTTTTGTTCTTTCTTGTGAACATTAGGGACAATGTTCGCCCTAAGTATGGGGTGGGATGTACTAAATGTTTGTAATAACTCTACTCTATATGTTGCTTCCATTACGAGACTATCATTGCATGTTCATTATATGTTACACGTTTCATTCTTGCATTGCATGAAAAGTGACTTGAAAAACCCATAAAAATTGAAAAATTTTGAAAATTTTGTGCTTCTAATGAATTGAGATGATTTCCATGATAATCACTACTTGTGAATTGAGTTTGATGACAATTGCATGCTTTAAAGGATTGTAAATTGAAAAGAATTTGAATGAATGAATTTTACCTCTTTTGCAAACTTTATAATGTGAAACGTTACCTAAATCATGTTGAGAGATTGAAGTTGAAATCACATTATAAGTTCCTATACTTCTTGTTGAAATGATTAAGGCAATTCGATACTTTCTTTCTTCTTTCTTTGATCATCTAGCTCCTCATTGAAATATTAGCCTCCCTTACCTATCCGGGAATTTGGAGAAGTGAATGAGAAAAAGGCATGTTTGATGTGGGAGGGCCATGAGAGCAATTATTTGCAATCAATCGAATAGAAAGAAATTATAAGTTTGGGGAAGTCAATCATGACGATGAGTAACTCGGCACCATTCACATAGCCGGGTGTTTGTGTCTTGCCAAAGTCGGATTGAGCGATATTCCTAGCGGATTATGGTATGTGCGCTAAGGGTTTGAGGCATCTCTTGCAATTTTGAGAAACGTCAATCTCCTAGGCTTCGGTTTTTGTGCACCTCTATCCATAACTCCAAAAGTAAAGTCGAAAAAGAAGAGAGCAAAGCTCTAAGTGAAGTGTTGCGGAAACCGCAAAAGAAGAAGAAGGTAGTTGTCCACTTTCCCGGATTTATGCACCACTCTCCCTTAAAGTTTTCCCTTCCCTTCCATACTCTAGACCTTTTCTTTGAAAGTCCTTAAGATCAAAAGAATGTTATATGGCTTGGTGATCTAAATTGAAGTTCTTATGATTGATTTTGATAATATTTGAAGGTTATAATGCTTGTTTGGAAGTTAAATTGATTCATGAGTTTTCTTTGCCTTTTACTCTCTAATCAAGTGTGTGAAAGTTTGAAAAACGATTGAAGCAAGGTTTGAGAATGATCTATTCTTTAGAAGTCACTTTCATCCAAAAGAAGGTACACATATTTCATCCTAACTCTTGTTTAAAACTTTTTGAAAGACCTTGCTTAGGGACAAGCAAGTGCTAAGTATGGGGTTATTTGTTAGCATGAAATATTGTGATATTTTAGGCACGTTTTCTAATCGTATTTGATTCATATTGATAGTCTTTGATTGAGCTTTATGCATATGTGAGCTAGTATTGCCTATATTGTCGATATGGATGTCTACACGAGTTCTATGTTGATTATAGGTGATTTGGAGCTATTTCCGAACGGAATCGAGCAAAGGAGAGTTGAGTTGATATGTCCATAGATCGAAGACACTTTTTGGAAGCAATTTGGAGTCTTAGATTGAGGAATGCACGAATGAAGGCCAAAAACCACGCTCTTACCCTAAATTACGGCCGTGGAAACCAAGTCAGGATTCGATGTTCATTCCAGGGGATATTACGGCCGTGGAACTAACCGTAGTAGTTTCCACGCCCAAAATTACGGTCGTGAAAAGATTCCACGACCGTGATTTTGGCGAATCTTTTCGCCATGTTTCGAAGCCACGATCTTTTGAAGATTGGGCCGGGCCGACATTTTGCCCTGCATTATAAAATAGACGGATGAGGCAAGATTCCGTCACCTCGCTTACGACCTTTCAAACCTCGCTTACGACCTTTCAAACCTCGCTTACGACCTTTCAAACCTCGCTTACGACCTTTCAAACCTCGCTTACGACCTTTCAACCCTCGCTTAGCGGCAAAACGCAAAAACCCTCATCTTGGAGGTAATTTGGAGATCTCATTGAAGATCAAAGTTCATATTGAAGAGTTGTTGTTTGTGATCTTCGTGTTTGTGGAAGGTCGAAGTTCTTGGAGGATTTTGCAAGAAGATCTCTCTTCTTGTTTAGGTTTGATTCAGAATCGGATTGACATCCCGTTTCTCTTCTTTCCTAAAGATTGTGATTGCTTGGTCCGTTTTGAATCTTTAGGTAAACACTTGTTCTTGATTGTGATTCTGAGATTCACTTGAAGATTATTGATAGTTCTTGAAAGTTTTCATCTTTTATCTTTTAATCCTTGAATCAATATCAATATGACAGTTATTGGCTAAAAACCCTTAACAATTCTAAGGTGAAGGGTTGATAGTTGTGGCTTAGATGATGATAGATCGATCGTAAACAGATTAGACCTTGAGAGTTAGAGAATTATCGCCGACAACCCTAAATCACGGGCTGTTCTTGAGTTCCACGACCGTGGAATCTCTAGAACTAACCGTGATTTTCCTTAAGTCTACGAGCCTGCTTTTACTTTAATCCAAAGTTAAAGATTTGCTTTAACTTAGTTTAGACTTGTCTTTTCTAGGTGGTAGTGAAGCCTCAACAACCTCTACCTCGATTGTGAGCCTCAACAACCTCAATCGGATAAGTTAGTCTTGACCTTTAGATTATAGGTTTGGGTATTTGATGCTAATTCTCGTCTTTAGAATCTTTCTATATTGAGCCTCAACAACCTGTATAGAGAGTGCCTTGTAGGTGAGTTATATAAGGTTTTTGGAACTTCACCGTACGATTACCTTACATTAGTATACCTTTGCATATCTCAACTCTGTCTTTATATCATTAAGTATATCTTGAATCGATTGCCACAGCTGGATACTTGGATCTTTAGGATTGTTGTTTTCCCGATAATTTGCAAACTCCCATATTCACTTGCTTGATAACCTGCGATCGAGTTCGTTCCACCCAAATCCCTGTGTTCGATACTCTGGAATTCTTGCTAATCTACGTCGATCCGTACACTGCGGGTTCGCTTGCTTGATTCTAGTTTTATAAATTTAAAGCTTATTTGCACACACCTCTAGGGGCGAACACAATATAACTAGATTTGTGTGTGTTTCTAAAGTTAGGGTTAACTATTGAGAGGATTGGGGCAGATTTCTGATGGTAATTGTTACCCTAGCTAGTTGTATGGCTATTTAACCAAATTGGGTTCTCATCAGTGCATTATAACCAGATTTGTGTGATAATCATCAACTTACCTCATTTGTGTGTGTTTCATAACTCAGATTTCTGATGGTAATTTTTAATTTTGATCACAGTGGAAGCTACACTGCAGTTGGTGATGAAGATATATGTAATAGCTAGGATTTCGAATTCTAATTAATGTTGATTAACTTAATCGTTGATAGTAATTGACATATAACTCGCGAAGATTTCGCAAGTGATGAGTAAGAGTCCCACCGTTATGTTCCTGGCGTAATTTTGGACGTTTGGGGAAATTTTTACTTTTTCCCCGGGTAATTATTTTTACCCTCCGGTGTTATTTGGAGCATTTGGGAGCTCCAATTAATAAAAATGCAGTTGAGAGAAATGATCAGGACATCGGATATGTCCTAGATATGAAATAACATGGAGAGGCAAAACGGCCAAAAGAGTCGCTATTTCGTTTCTTAATGTCTAAGAAAGACGGCTTAGGAGTACACGTTTTCCGAGACAGTTGTGGAATAATAATCCCTACAATATTCCAGATTTAATGTTCCAATCTCGAGAAGTTTGGAGAAAGAGGTTCGACCCGCCTTTGGATCGGTTAAAGGATAATTATCGACTTTGCTAAAGGATAATCATCGTCTTCACTATAAATAGCGGGAAATCATTTATTAATTCATTTCCTTTCACGTTTTCTCGTAAAAGCTCTGATTTCTCTCAACCTTCAAACTCAGATCTACTCTCCGTTTCTAATCCGATTTCAATTCCGTTTGAGTTTCTGGATTCCTCTCTTCATTCTCTTCATATCGGTACCGAGTTTCTGCATTTCCGAGTATATGGAGGGCTAGTCGAGCATATATGTCACCAGGACAGTTTCGTCGCTCATATTCCGATGAATTTGATGTTGTCCATACGTAGCCTGCGTCGTTGTGATTCCGAATCTTCTTTCAGATCGTCAATCGGGTTAGTAACGAATAAGTTATGAATTTATTCGTTTTCCGTACTACGATTTGGCCTAAATTGACTTTAAGCTTGTCAAAATGGATAATTAGAAATTCCATTATGGTCGTTATATTATTCTGGTGATTATGGATAGTTTGTTTGATGAAATCTGATGACAAGGGGTTTAGAAATTGCCTGCGGGCAAAACGTTATTCTCGCAAAATCTAATTAATTAATTAAAGGTTAATTAATTAAATTAGGATTAGATTTGAGATTGAGGAATGTCGATTAGATACTACCTTGAGATTTGAGGAATTGTGAGTTATGTTGAGATATTGAGGTTTAGTTGGTTGTAAGGCTTATAGATTGAGTATGATCCTCATGGATCCCTTTGGGTCTAGGTGTGACCCCTTTGATGAATAGAGGTTGATATATCTCTTTATGCCTTGTTATTAGGCAACGTCCCTCTCAAGATTGGAGGTTGATCGTGGTTGAGTTTGTACGAGGTTGAGGTAAGTCCATAGGACTTACTTAGCTACCATCCCTATATTGGGTGTTTGCATGAGTGGTGTGTGCTTTATATGTTTGCTATGATAGCATGAGTTGTCGTTTTTATCGATCTATGTTCTATTGACTGCCCCACTGCGTGGCTGTGATAACCTTTCCCTTTCATCCCGCCGTGGAGTCTGGGAGGTTCTCTGATGTCGGGCCACACTGGTTTACAGGAAGGGCGCAATCCACTCCCATAGGGTACACGGATTGTGTGACCGATACTCGTACAGCTGGACATTTTACTCAGAGGCGGGGATGTATCGGTCCTCGTGTCACATACTTTCATCTATCTATATATATATATACGGTTTTTGAGTGAATGGTTATTACATAAAGATAATAAATGGGTAAATGTGTGATAGCATGTTGATGTGTTTATCTTTCATGATTGTGCGTGTGCTTATGCATTACCTCATATATGTATGGTTAGCTAACGGTTTCATACCGTGTTGTAGATGTTTACAGGTTAGGCGCTACTGGGTGATCTGGCAGGGTGACAGGCCGAGGACTCTCGTACATTAGGTGGTTGGTTTGGGGTTGTTGTGTTTCCCCTCCTGCGTGAGGATGATCTTTTGTACCTCCTATGTGAGGATGTCGTTTTATATACTCGGCTATGTTGTTGTTTACTTTGGGTCGTATAGTTTATATTGTTTTATATTTGTTTTATATCTGTCAGTGCCATGTTGTAAGGTCCAGTGAACTTGTTGTCAGGCTAGGGTCAGGATCCATTGTGAGATCCTAGCCCAGTGTGGCATCCCGAGTCCCGCGGATTCGGGGTGTTACAATATAAGGTTTGTCGAGCAAGAACAACATTGAAGCTGAAGCCTTCTTCAGAATTTTGCCAAGGACAGTAAAATATAAGTTTCAAGAATAGATGGATGTTTCACGTGATATACTGTCATCAAGATAATCCACAAAACAAACATTAGTTGATAAACAAGTTTACAACACAGAAACCTAAAGTCAAATAACAACTTGAAACCATAAAATATAGGTTTTTAAATATAGATGGTTGATTCATGTGACATACCTTCATCAAATTAATCCACAAAACAAGCATTATAGTTGACTAGCAGCAACTTTTCAACACAATCCTAAAGCGAAATAGCAGTTTGAAGCACATTTGTTACCGTTGTTCAAAATTTTGTCAAGGACCATACAACCTACGATATTGACTGGTAAAATGAATCAAAAGAATGGCATACAAACTCATTTTTTACTTTGACACAGACCACATGAGATTCCAGCTCTCTGGATGAACTGGAGGGAGAAAATCATCACCAATAATTACCATTCAATCATTAAAGAGAAGAACGACGAGCAAGAACGACGAGGGAGTACCTTACTTTGTCGAGCAAGAGCGAGGAAGAAGCTGGAGCACAGGTCTTGGGTTGGTTTCTAGGGTTGAAAACTGCATAATATAGCAGGTATGCCAAAGTAATTTTGATTACAAGTAAGGGCAAAATTGCCTTTTTGTATAAAAAACACTCTGTAAAAATACACTACTCGAGCCAAACACGCACTAGTGTTTTTATATACCTAAATACTAACAAAAACACTACAAAACACATACACTAGTGTTTTATTTTTTTGTACCAAACACACACTATGTGTTTTCTAAGTGTTTTTGGTAGTGTTTAGTATTTAGAAACACTTGTACGTGTTTGGTAATACTATTGTTTTTTTCAGAGTGTTTTGTATACAAATTTACTAACTTATCCTTACTTTTTATTAAATTAAGAAACATTCCAATTGGTACCTCTGTGGTTTGAAGTTTCCGGATTTTGCCCATCACTTTTTTAAAGTTCGGTTGGTACCCTCGAACTTTCTTCTTTTTCGAATTTTGCCCAGTCCGTTAAACGTCCGTTAAATATATCCGTTTACCCTATTAAAAAATTAAAAGAAATTTAAATGCAAACAAAATAAATGAAAATGAAAAAAAAAAGGAAAAAAAATCAAAATCCATCGATCATACAGATCAAGAATGAAATGATTTAAACTCCATTATTCTCTGTAAATTAGGCCTACAATTCGCCGATTTCATCTTCTGATAAGCCACAAAACAAGCACTAATTAACCTTCATCAAAGTTGAACTTCTGATAAGCCTCAAAACAAGAACTAACCTTCATCAAAATTGAACATCTAATAAGCCTCAAAACAAGAACTAACCTTCATCAAAATTGAACACTAATCAAAACTAAAATCCGCATCTATTATGACAGTGTGCTCATTCATTTATAGATCTGGATTCCGATTTAGAGTGCTCATTCATTTCTGGAACTGGGTTTTCAATTCTAGAGGCTTGAATCTCGATTTTGTTTGAGATGAGTGGAGGGGAGATGCATATGTGTTCTTTGAGAGCCCTGAAGCCTAATTTCGTTCGAGTGGGGAGGTAGAACGTTACCCAAATGTGTGCTTTGATCCTTCAGAGAGGAAGGCAAGTTTCTATTCTTCGTCGTTTGAGTCTTCCTCGCCTGTTTCTTTTGATTTTTTTTAATATTTTGTTTGCCTTTTAATTCAATTTATTTAATTCTTTATGGAATAAATGGATATATTTAACAAATGTTTAACGGATTGAGTAAAATTCGAAAAAGAAGAAAGTTCGAGGGTACCAACCGAACTTTAAAAAAGTGATGTGCAGAATCCAAAAACCCCAAAATACAAGGGTACCAACCGAAATTTTCCTAAAATTAAATTGTCATACATGCTCTTCGCCGACGAGTGAAGGGAAATAAGTCATCGACGCTACACTTCATCATCTTCTTCCTTCTTGCAATCCAGACCAAGTAATTGAGGAAATGTCTTCTTCATTCCTATAGATCTATTGTTTGCTGCAAAACTCGATGTCGAACTTCATTCCCGAGGAAATCATCTTCTTCATTCCTACGCTCGTCGACGATCGAACCGCAATTTCAAATGTTATTGTCAATTTTAAATGTTACTAGTCCTAAGAATTGGCAGCTATCGCACTCGGTGGTTTATAATTGTATCAGTTGCTGTGAAACTTCGCCTGAATATTAACATCAGTCTATATGTTGAGAATGTGTATGTGAATTTATTTTAGTAATATTTTGCCCATATTATGACCTGCGTTTTTTGTTGATGAGCTATGTTACTGTCAATTTCGAATTGGTAGATGTCAATTTCAAATGTTTTGTATGTTGTTGTATAGTTGATGTATTTTGCTTCAGAAATAACAGAAAGTAGCTGATGTGTAATTTGCTTCACTAGTATACATTAGCTGCTGTTAGAATGAAAGAAACAAAGAAATTGCTGATGTTTTGTATGTTGTTGTATATAGTAACACTAGTATACAATAGTTGCTAAATTGATTCAGAAACAACAAAAAGTGGGCTTTTAATTCCCTAATTACAAACAACAATCTCTCACTGCTTCAGATGATTTGCTTCATATGATTTAGAAACAAAGAAGTTGACCCACAAACTATAATCATACTCAACAGATTAAATAAAGTAAGCATAGATTACCAATCAAATGTAGCACAAAAGATGGATTGATAAAATAGATTGAGTCCCTTTCAAGGGTTTGCTATAAAACAACTCTAACAAGCAATAGAAATCTAACCCTGATTGACTAGCACAAAAGGTTACGCAGACAGGCCCGGATTTCTAGTTCCCTACTCAAAGACAAGATACCACTTGTATCAATTTGATAATGAGCCACCCAACAACAAGAAAGAAGTGTTCAACCGGACACACTCATCTCTCAGAAGTTGTATTGAACGGTGTTTTAGAATCCTAAAGAAAAGATGGAAAATTTTAGCTACAATGCCATGTTACCCGGACCACACATAAGTTGACATTCATCTTGCTTGCTTCGCGCTCCACAACTTCATTCGTTTGTACTTTGGGTACGATGATTTATCAGAAGATAAAGACTAACCACCGATGACAAACCAAGAGGGTGTGGAAGATGTTGAGATGAATGTCACGAATGAAAGGGAAATGGGTCACGTTCGTGATCGTATTGCTACTATAATTTGGAACACATTAAAGAACACTTAGTTTAGAATTATGGTTATATTTTATGAGTGATCTTCCACTTTTGTCTAACTTTAGGAGCGGCATGTAGCGGTCTTTTGAGAAACTTTTTAATTTACAAGTATCGTAATTTTGTTATATATATCCCCCTAAAATTAAGACTTAAAAAAGTCGTTCCATTCATCATACATACAAGTTTTAAATAGGAATCGTTCATCATAGATAAAAGTTTTACATAGGAATCATTCATCATACATAAAAGTTTTACAAAAGTCATAATTTTTATTGAAAAAAGTACAATCCCGGAAATAAAACAAAAAACAAGCGCATTTAATTTTTCAGACTTCATCAAACTATTTTGCTCTTTGGCTTGACTAAATTGTTGTTGTAACGATTCGACATAAGCGTCATTCTCCAATTTCCTCATTTGTAATATGCAAAGTTGATTTGCAACTGCTTCTTATCTTCCCTTAGCCCCTCCACGAAGTCTCGTAACGTAGTAGATGCATCACAATCTCAAGACAATAACTTACCATCTCATCTTCAACAAGATTATCTTTTGGCAATGATATTTCATGTCTCCAAAAGTAATATTCAGATCTCCGTTGTCACAACTTGAATCATCGGACTTGTTTCTGCAACAATATATACAATATATCTAATGGTGAATATAAACCATGTGAAGAAAATCAGTTAATCAATCAACCTAAACCAACTACAATTAAAAAAATGGTCAATTTGCAAACAAATTACAGTAAAAGATCATCTCATTATGAAAACATATAGCTCTATTTGCAAGTGCGAACTTCTCAGCATTTTAGTCGGTCAATCAAACCTAAGCCTAAAGTCATGAACTCATAAATGTGAAAACATATCACACTATTGCATTCAAGAATATAATCCTCTTGCAGATTAATGGTGAATCAAACTTAAAGACAAAAATCTGAATGCGCCAACCTCCAGATTACAAAAACTAGAACAATATAATACAATAGAAAAACATCGACCACTTTCAGTTAAAGATTGAAACACACATAACACATATGATGTTTGGTCAACGAATATTTATAAGCTCAGATATACCATAGAATTGAACTCTAGATTTTCTTTCCCATAAGACTCAAATACAATGTCATGTCATATTGTCATGTTATGACTTGTAACTTTAGATAAATATTTGTTGGTTTTTGTAGTAATGCCACCACATTGTTAACAATATCATACTTGACTTGTTTGATTGTAGAGATAATTTACATCGTAATTAAGACCTACTTACTGCATGATTCTCTACTCCATCAATTGCGAATTAACTGTTTATAATTCTACTACTTTATTTCTTATGAGCTATGATACTGGTACTCTTACTTCTGAAGAACAAATCGCAACCATTTTCACTTTCACTTGCCTTTTTTTTTTTCATTACCCAAGACTAAACACATGATGTAACACCTCCGTAAAACTGTCATCCCACATCATATAAATGAGAATTTATGGTTAACTTATAAGGATGGGTTGCTAAAAATGTTAACAAGAATTCTTCTTTTCCAGTGGTAGAGTGAGGACAAATATCTCTGGAGTTAAGCGTGCTCGTGCGGGTGACCGCCTCATATGCATGCTCGAGGGGGAGCAATATACTGAAAATGCTTTGTTTTCACTATGATGACATACTTATTAATCAAAACATTTATCTTCTGTTTGATGGTGAATTCCAATCTAGTGGAGGTGAGTTCTACTAGGCTTCCCCAATGGCATGGACAAGAAATGTGAAAATTTTAATTGTTAACATAAACATAACAGATCACTAATGAACACATAAATGGTGAATCTAACCTCCAGATTACAAAAATGGTGAATCAAATCTAGACAGAAATCTGAATGTGTCAACCTCCACTTTACAAAAAAATCTGAAATCTAAAATCAGTCGAGCAATGCTTTTATGTGAAGGAAATCATCATCTTATTTAGTCAATAATTCAAACCTAGAAAATTGTAAACAACATCATTTCTAATGTGTCAACCTCCAAATTATAAAAATGGTGAATCAAACCTGAAGAACCATTCTGAATTTATTAGCTATGTTATCTTAGGGCACATATGGAGGAAGACAGAAATCTGAATTCATTAAGTACAAATTCTATCTCTTATATCTCTGGACATTGAAAGAAATTTCAAAACAATTGAACAGTAGTGTGAAGGAAATTAGGGAAAATGTGAAGGAAGAACAGAAAAAGTGAAAGGGGAAGAGAAACCTAATGGCTTAGCTTGACATGATTAATGACAAATATTCATATTTATCCATTTCCAGTAGGATAGCTTAAGAGTGAATTTAAAAATAACAAAAATTCAAATTTAATTTAATTTAATTTAATTCTTATCAATTTCTATAGAGACTCGTATCATGGGTAGGACTTGGCACAACTCGGATAGATACGTGAACCAACCATTTTCGGTTTAAACCGAACCAAAAACCGTATTAATCGGTTTTCACTTTTCAGTTGTCAATACTATTTTGGGTTTAAGGTTCCGAACCGAAAATTTGAACCGATTTTTACAAAAAAAAGAGAGAAGAGACTAGGGTTCGTGCGGGTTCCCTCACGTGTTTCTTTTCGTATTTCGACTATTCCAGAAACCAGAAGAGGCGAGCAGGCGCCTTAGGAGCTCCGTTTCTCCCTTCCGGCGACCCACCCACGTTCGTACCTTCTTTCTCTCTTCTGTTTCCTTTCGATTTTTTTTCGTTTTCCTTTTATTTCGGTTTGAAGCAGTTCCTGCGAGTTCTCCGGTTCTCTTCTGTTTTCCTTTTCTTGTTGATTCTGCTTCGGTTTGAACCTACGAATTGAAGAATGTGTGAATCTCTTGATTGTTGAGTTTGATGAACGAGTTTTCTGTTTTCCTTGCGTTTTATCCTCAGATTATAAGAATTTGTGAATCTGTTAATTGCTGACTTCATTTTTAGCCTTTCATTTCGGTTTCTGTTGATTGTTGATAGTGAGAAGTATTGAGTTTCTGACTTTATGTTTCATTACTTTCATATAAAGAAGATGAAATGATGAATGCCAATGATGATTGATGAATTAGCACGAAATTATCAACCTTTTGACAATTAAAATAATTTGTAAGAGATAGATAAATAAAATGTGAATATGAATTTACTTGTAATCTTTAACAAACATTCATATGGTTGGCTTCTCCCAAACTATCTCTTTTGAATGAAAGAATCACACTCTGTTCAAAAAAAAAGGAGACTGAAGTGGGAACTGATCATTAAATATCATACATTTCTTATGTCATCATGAACATAGCTAGACTTACTGTGATTCTCCAATCTCATACAGTTATTATATTAGGGAGAGATAAATCTTGAGGAACACATCATAATGTGCTAAACTTAAATATTGAAGAATACATTAGGACAAGTGAACCCTACAAAATCACTCAAAAAACATGATAATACTCACCAGCTGTTGAAGGTAATGTTGAAAGGGCCTTTGAATACATGTAAATGCAACGAATTCGAATCCCCTGAAGCAATCAGGTTCAAAGATATCAAACTTACTACGCCATAAGTTTGGATGGATTCGATGTGCTGGTGTTAAATAAATATATTACCTTAAATTTAAAATTTTAAGAGTTTAAAGATATATAAGTAAAAACTTTTACCATTACCTTATATTAAAAAGTGCTTATACTTGAATATCCAGGGTTTGTTTCCTAAACCTTTTAAAATCATTTTTCTACAGATAAAAACTAGAACTAGGGACGAGGTCACAGACTGAGATTCAAGGATTGAGAGAGGAGAAGAGAAAGAGATGGGCGAGAGCGTAGATGCATCGGCTTCATTCTTCAAGAAGCACTGGCAAGGCTGGAAAGGCTTCTGGTGCGATCGATTCGCTTTCCTCGAAAACTATTCCAAGTTCGCCATCCGCGATAAGCCATTGCCCCCTTGGTCCGATGCCGATGTCGAGGAGTTTATCTCCTCTGACCGTGTTCATGGTCCCACTGTAAGGGCCGCTCCTTTCAATTTGATTTTGATTCATTGTTGTTTTCATTTGTCACTTTGTTGTTCCATTGGGTGACTTCAATTTTAAGTGTCTGTATTTTAGGGTTTTTGATTTTTTGAATTCATATGGGTGAGTTCTTCTGTTCTTTTTATTGTGGCTAAAATCCATTATTGGTCCTTCAATTTTGTAAGGAACTCCTGAACTTTTAACTTCAGGCAACATATAAATAGGACACCTACCTTCTAATAGTCTTAACTTGAGGGAGTCGAGGGTAGGGATAGCTGGAAGTGTTAGAAATTGAGCTTTTTTATGGCTTCACAGGTCTGATATATGGAGTAATTTGTAATCCTTCTTGATATCGTAATTTTCTTCTGGGGTTCAAGATTAAAAAAATCCCCATCAAGACTTACACATTTTGTTTGGACTCAATCTGGCTACCATTTTCTTAAGTGAAATAGGGTTCGTTAACTGTAGTGTCATTATTCATTATACTTTCAACTTGAGATATGTCCATGACAATTGAAGACAATTTAGAACAAGATAGCAGCCTTGATAACCTTACGAGCATGCATCCTAGGTGAGTTTGATGCAGTCATTAATCATTGTTCCTTATTGAATGACGGCACTTCACCAAACAACCCATAATTGTTTTCTTTGTAAGGTGTAGTCTTATGTCCTATACTAAGATTCTTGTACTGTGATAATTTCTGACTTCATTATGTTGTGGTTATCTGTGTGCAACAGCTGAGAACTGCTAGAGAAGCCGTGAACTTTGGTCTCACTGGTGGTGCTATTGGAGCAGTTTCTACTGCTACTTTCTCCTGGAAATACTCAAGGAGCCCACATGGTAATTCTGCTTTTAGTCATTACTAAAATGTTGTCTTATGCATTAGCCACTTTTAACTTCTGGCTCACAAACAATGCTTGTGATTTTTAGCTAATCCATTACTAGGTCATGATATGCACTTATTGACGATCACTTTATTGGCTCTTCTTTTCCAAACACTTTCTGTTTGTTTCTTCTTCTTTTTAGTAGAAATCCCGTGCCTGCGGTTTCGTTAAGCCATTTCTGGGTAATTTTATGTGCATTAGGACATTTCTTGGTAGAAGCACAGCTGATATGAAAGCATAACTTCTTATCATGAAACTGTGCTAAAAATTTACTATACTATTTCCAAAGTAGAGAATTATAACTGTGTTCTATTTTTAAAAAACTGTTTTGAAGCTTTCCTGGTTTCACTGAACTTTGGGACTATTAAATTGCAAATGTTCTTATTTTTCTGCAAACCTTCACCATATAACACTACTTCTGTACCTTCTCCTGAGAGAATTATGGTTTAAACCTGTTTTTTCACCAATGACTCTATCCTGTTTCTTATCACCGTTGATACTCGCATGGGATACTATAGTAAAGTAGAAAAGCAAGAGCAAGCTGGCTTAGTGGATTCTCTTGGGGTTTCCCTAAGCTTGTGTTTTTACTTGTCTGTTTTGATGGTTCTAATCTTAATTTGTGCGCGAGAATCGGTTCTGTGAGTTTCCCGATTTTATGCTCTACCAACTATCCACAAAGAGAGTAAAAGGCGAGGAGTATGTGGCTATGGTGACAGCAAAGTGCTAGTGAGTCACCAGTGGTGGTGGTATGTGCTGAAAGCTTGATGTGTGGAGTTGGGCTTTAAACTTAAAATTTTATTTTTAAAGACAGAGTAGTGAAGGTGGCTAATATTGTAGCAATTTGTAGTGCTGATGCAAACTATTTTGGTTGTGTATTCTCCTTTTACCCACTGCTTAAAAATAATCCTTTTGCTTAAATGCATAAAATAATCGTACAACTGCTATTCTCCTTGTACTGAATTAAGTTTGCCAGTTTCCTAGTCAATTAATGTGATTGTCAACTTGATATATTATTTCTACATACACAAATGCTTTTGTTGTTAACCTTCTCCATTTATAGGTACTGCCCTTGCTTTCGGGGCTGGGGCTGTATTTGGTTGGACATTTGGCCACGAAGTTGCGAATCACTGGCTGCAACTATACAGGCTGGATACCTTAACTGCACAAACCAAGTTCATGGAATGGTGGGAAAAGAAAGTTGCAGACCGGCCTTAGGTGTTGGCGCTGTGAAGATCAAATCTGAGTTGCCTTTCCGCAATAAGTCTAGAGACGCAGTCTGGTAAGATGTTTCTTTTAACTGCTCACTATAACTTGTGCAGTTGCCGGACATCATTGTGCTGTATTTTCCTTGTTCCTTGGATATATTATAACACCTTGGGATCAAGTTCGTTTGTTGAATATTCAGAAAACTTGGTGCAATTCCTTGCAATGAAGTCGTTATTGCTACAATTCAGAGATTAGTGATTTGTCTGTGGTTTGGGTTGATGGATACAACATGGTATGAAATAAAGTATGGCATGCGTTGTTGGAACTAAAATAATAAAACTGTGAATAAAACATGTTTTAACACATGGGTGAGTTGGACACTTTTCCGGGCACATTTCTGGTGGGCTCCGGCCATTGTCAACACCGGAAAGTGAGAGCGTTGTTTTCGTCTCCGCGATATTTATACGTTAAATTTGAGTTCCTTTTGAATAAGAAATGGAGGCCCGAAGTTGGTTGCATGATAGGCAATAACTTGGGAAAATAGTCAAAATTGGCTTCTTTCCACATCGATTATACGGAGGGAGAAACAATGGGATATATAGTGCAACTATGCATAAAACATGTGACCTTTGGATTATTACCCATTTTTAATGGGAGAACGGCGTAGACAAACCACCGTGCGCCGAGCAGAACTCGTGCTCGTGTCCGCTGTGACGGGACGGGTGAACCTAATTATAATCTAGGCTGACCACCTATAATATTGTTAAGCCGACCAAACTCAAAATTCAACAGTCCAGATGAGGAAGGTCTTGGGTCAGACCCATTTGTGCAACGGATCAGCAGACCCATCATCCGAAAGCCCAGTTTGTTGGGTCAGTCCAACACGTACGAGATTTGGGGAGCAAGTTTGACTTCTACAAAAATGGTGCAGTTGTGGACCGTTTTGACTCCTAAAAACGGGGCATTTTCTGTGGATCAGAATTGCCTCCGTTTTGGGTCAGTCAATGGACTCCGAGGCCCAGATCTATAACACCTCTCCTTCAGCTCCTATAAATAGAGAGCTCTTCATCTCATTTCAATTACACGAATCATTCTCTCTTCCTCCTCTCTTTAGCTTACGAGCTCACTACTCTCGAGAGTGCAACGCACTAAAAGTTCATATGCTTCCGGTAATATTACGAATACCGGATTCGAACAATAGTTGTATCATGAGATTCTTAAACACCGCTAACCGTCGTAATACGGGGTGTTTTTAGAATTAAGGAAAGAGATTTCGATCTCGACTCTGGTCCAAGTACGCACTTAAGGTGGTACGAATTCGGACTCTTAAACGTTGTTATGGTAACGGTTTAATCAACGGTTTATAGGTCCTTACAACCTTAATTTTAAAAACAAAATATTTTATATTGTTGGGCTGTTGTGCACTAACCGTTTATTCAAAATCCAACAACCCAAATGAGGAAGGCCTTGGGCCAAGCCCATCTTTGCAACGGATTAGTAGGCCCATCATCCGAAAGCCCAGTCTGTTGGGTCAGTCCAATAAATCCGAGATTTGAGGAGCAAGTTTGACTCCTACAAAAATGGTGCATTTGTGGGCCCTTTTGACCCCTAAAAACGGGGCATTTTCTGTGGATCAGAATTGCCTCCGTTTTGGGCCAATCAATGGGCTCCGAGACCTAGATCCATAACACATCTCCTTCAGCTCCTATAAATAGAGAACTCTTCCTCTCATTTCAATCACACCAATCATTCTCTCTTCCTTCTGCCTTTAGCTTCCGAGCTCACTGCTCTCGAGAGTGCAACGCACTACAAGTTTGTAGGCTTCTGATAATATTACGAAGGCTGGATTCGATCAACAGTTGCATCCTGAGATTCTTAAACACCGGTAACCATCGTAGTACAGGGTGTTTTTAGATTTTAGGAAAGAGATTTCGATCTCGACTCCAAGTACGCACTTAAGGTGGTACGAATTCTGACTCTTAAACGTTGTTATGCTAACTGTTTAACTAACGGTTTACAAGTCCTCATAGTCTTAATTCTAAAAACAAGATATTTTATTTTGTTAAGCTGTTGTGCACGAACCGTTTACTCAAAATCCAACGGTCTAGATGAGGAAGGCCTTGGGCCAAGCCCATATGTGTAACGGATTAGCAGGCCCATCATCCGAAAGCCTAGTCTTTTGGGCCAGTCCAATAAATCCGAGATTTGAGGAGCAAGTTTGATTCCTAAAAAAATGGTGCAGTTGTGGACTGTTTTGACTCCTAAAAACGGGGCATTTTCTGTGAATCAGAATTGCCTCCGTTTTGGGCCAGTCAATGGACTCCGAGGCCCAGATCCATAACACCTCTTCTTCAGCTCCTATGAATAGAGAGTTCTTCATTTCATTTCAATTACACCAATCATTCTCTCTTCCTCCTCTCTTAGCTTCCAAGCTCACTACTCTCGAGAGTGCAACGTACTACAAGTTCGTAGGCTTCCGGTAAAATTACGAAGGCCAGGTTCGAACAACAGTTGTATCCTGGGATTCTTAAACACAGTAACCGTCGTAATACGGGGTGTTTTTAGAATTAAAGAAAGAGATTTCGATCTCAACTCTGCTCCAGGTACGCACTTAAGGTGGTACGAATTCTGACTCTTAAACGTTGTTATGCTAACAGTTTAACTAACGGTTTACATGTCCTTACACTCTTAATTCTAAAAACAAAATATCTTATTTTGTTAAGCTGTAGTGCACTAACCGTTTATTCAAAATCCAACAGTCCATATGAGGAAGGCCTTGGGCCAGACCCATCTGTGCAACGGATCAGTAGACCCATCATCCGAAAGCCTAGTTTGTTGGGTCAGTCCGACAGGTTCGAGATTTGAGGAGCAAGTTTGACTCCTACAAAAATGGTGCAGTTGTGGACCGTTTTGAGCCCTATAAACGGGGCCTTTTCTATGGATCAGAATTGCCTCCGTTTTTGGCCAGTCAATGGGCTCCGAGGCCCAAATCCATGACGCCTCTTCTTCAGCTCCTATAAATAGAGAGTTCTTCCTCTCATTTCAATTACACCAATCATTCTCTCTTCCTTCTCTCTTTAGCTTCCGAGCTCACTACTCTCAAGAGTGCAACGGACTATTCCGGTAATATTACAAAGGCCGGATTCGAACAAGAGTTGCATCCTTGGATTCTTAAACAACGGTAACCGTCATAATACGGGGTATTTTTAGAATTTAGTAAAGAGATTTCGATCTCGACTCTACTCCAAATACACACTAAAGTGATACGAATTCTGACTCTTAAACGTTGTTATGCTAACAGTTAAACTAACGGTTTACAGGTCCTTACAATCTTAATTCTAAAAACAAAATATTTTATTTTGTTAAGTTGTTGTGCACTAACTGTTTATTCAAAATCCAACAGCCCAGATGAGGAAGGTCTTGGGTCAGGCCCATCTTTACAACGGATCAGCAGGCCCATCATCCGAAAGCCCAGTTTGTTGGGTCGGTCCAACAAATCCGAGATCTGAGGAGCAATATCTACTCCTACAAAAATTGCAGCCGTTTTGGACCGTATTAACTCCTAAAAGCGGGGCATTTTCTCAGTGGATCAGAATTGCCGCCGTTTTGGGTCAGTCAATGGGCTCCGAGGCCCAGATCCATAACACCTCTCCTTCAGCTCCTATAAATTGAGAGCTCTTCCTCTCATTTCAATTACACGAATCATTCTCTCTTCCTCCTCTCTTTAGCTTCCGAGCTCACTACTCTCGAGAGTGCAAGACACTACAAGTTCGTAGGCTTCCGGTAATATTACGAAGCCCGGATTCGTACAACAATTGTATGTTGGGATTCTTAAACACCGGTAACCGTCGTAATATGGGGTTTTTTAGAATTAAGGAAAGAGATTCTTATCTCGACTCTGCTCCAGGTACACACTTAACGTGGTACGAATTCTGACTCTTAAACGCTGTTATGCCAAGAGTTTAACTAACAGTTTACAGGTCCTTACAGACTTATTCTAAAATCAAAGTATTTCATTTTGTTAAGGTGTTGTGCACTAATCGTTTATTCAAAACCCAACAGTCCAGATGAGGAAGTCCTTGGGTCAGGCCCATCTGTGCAACGGATCAGCAGGCCCATCATCCGAAAGCCCGGTCTGTTGGGTCAGTCCAACAGTTCCGAGATTTGGGGAGCAAGTTTGACTCCTACAAAAATGGTGCAGTTGTGGACCGTTTTGAGTACTAAAAACGGGGCATATTTTGTGGACCAGAATTACCTCCGATTTGGGCCAGTCAATGGGCTGCGAGACCCATATCCATAGCACCTCTCCTTCAGCTCCTATAAGTAGAGAACTCTTCCTCTCTTTTCAATTACACCAATCATTCTCTCTTCCTCCTCTCTTTAGCTTCCGAGCTCACTACTCTCGAGAGTGCAACACACTACAAGTTCGTAGGCTTCCGGTAATATTACGAAGGCCGGATTCGAACAACAGTTGTATCTTGAGATTCTTAAGCACATGTAACCGTCGTAATATAGGGTGGTTTTAGAATTAAGGAAAGAGATTCCGATCTCAACTCTGCTCCAAGTACGCATTAAGGTGGTACGAATTCTGACTCTTAGACGTTGTTATGCTAACAGTTTAACTAACGGTTTACAGTTCTAAAAACAAAATTTTTTTTTTGATAAATTGGTGTACACTAACCGTTTATTCAAAATCCAACAGTCCAGATAAGGAAGGCCTTTGGTCAGACCCATTTGTGCAACGGATCAGCAGGCCCATCATTCGGAAGCCCAATCTGTTGGGTTAGTCCAACAGGTCCGAGATTTGGGGAGCAAGTTTGACTCCTACAAAATAGTACAGTTGTGGACCGTTTTAACTCCTAAAAACGGGGTATTTTCTGTGGATCAAAATTGCCTCCATTTTGGGCCAATCAATGGGCTCCGAGACCCATATCCATATCACCTCTCCTTTAGCTCCTATAAGTAGAGAACTCTTCCTCTCATTTCAATTACACCAATCATTCTCTCTTCATCCTCTCTTTTGCTTCCGAGCTCACTACTCTCGAAAGTGCAACACACTACAAGTTTGTAGGCTTCCGGTAATATTACGAAGACCGGATTCGAACAACAGTTGTATCTTGGGATTCTTAAGCACATGTAACCGTCGTAATATAGGGTGTTTTTAGAATTAAGGAAAGAGCTTCCGATCTCGACTCTGCTCCAAGTACGCACTTAAGGTGGTACAAATTCTAACTCTTAGACGTTGTTATGCTAACAGTTTAACTGACGGTTTACAGTTCTAAAAACAAAATATTTTATTTTGTTAAGCTGTTGTGCACTAACCATTTATTCAAATCCAACATTCGAGATGAGGAAGACCTTGGGTCCGGCCCATCTGTGTAACAACTCAGCAAGCCTATTATCGGAAAGCTCAGTTTGTTGGGTCAGTCCAACAAGTACGAGATTTGGGGAGCAAGTTTGACTCCTATAAAAATGGTGCACTTGTGGACCGTTTTGATTCCTAAAAACGGGGCATTTTTTGTGGATCAAAATTGCCTCCGTTTTGGGCCAGTCAATGGACTCCGAGGCCCAGATCCATAACACCTCTTCTTCAACTCCTATAAATAGAGAGCTCTTCATCTCATTTCAATTACACCAATCATTCTCCCTCCTCCTCTCTTTAGCTTCCGAGCTCACTATTCTCGAGAGTGCAGCGCATTACAAGTTTGTAGGCTTCCGGTAATATTACGAAGGCCGGATTCGAACAACAGGTTATATCCTGGGATTCTTAAACACTGGTAACCGTCGTAATACGTGGTGTTTTTAGAATTAAGGAAAGAGATTCTTATCTCGACTCTGCTCCAAGTACACACTTAATGTGATACGAATTTTGACTCTTAAATGTTGTTATGCTAACAGTTTCACTAATGATTTATTACAGTCTTAATTCTAAAAACAAAATATTTTATTTTGTTAAGTTATTGTGCACTAACCGTTTATTCAAAATTCAATAGTCCAGAGGAGGAAGGCCTTTGGCCAGACTCATTTGTGCAATGGATCAGCAGGCCCATCATCCGAAAGCCTAGTCTGTTGGGTCAGTCCAACAGATCCGAGATTTTGGGAGCAAGTTTGACTCCTACAAAAATGGAGTTGTGGGCCGTTTTGACTCCAAAAAACGGGGCATTTTCTGTGGATTAGAATTGCCTCCGTTTTGGGCCAGTCAATGGGATCCGAGACCCAGATCCATAACACCTCTCCTTCAGCTCCTATAAATAGATAGCTCTTCCTCTCATTTCAATTACGCCAATCATTCTCTCTTCCTCATCTCTTTACCTTCCGAGCTCAATACTCTCGAGAGTGCAACGCACTACAAGTTCGTAGGCTTTTGAGCCGCCTGTTAGACCCGTTGTACCAAGTGCACAGACTCGAAAAATATGTGGCCGAGGATAGACCCACCTATGCGAGGGTACTCCAAGCTCATCTGAACGGCGATTATGTGTGCAAAGGGTGGATTTTGAGCCGTATGTCAGACCCCTTTTACCAAGTGTACATGTTGGTTGATACTTCTAGGGAACTCTGGGTAGCCCTTAAAAAGAAGTAAAAATCTGAGGAGGTAGACCATAAGACGTTCATTGTTCAATAGTTCATGGACTTCAAAATGGTCGATCACAAGCCTGTCATGGAGGAAGTTGAGAAGCTACAACTTTTAGTTCATGATATCATTGTTGAAGGCATGAAGATCTATGAGTCAGGCCCAACATTCATCAAGAAATTACCCCCATCTTGGAAGGACTTCATGAGTTACCTTCTTCACAAGACAAAAGACATGACTATGGAAGACTTAATGACCAAACTGCGGACTGAATCAAGCAACCGCAAAAACGCTGAAGGGGTAAAGTCAGAGACCTCTAATCTAACCGAACCAAAGGACAAGAAACGGAAGTTTCAACCTAAGATCCCAACAAGCAACCGGGAAAGAAGAAGTTCGCCGGCAAGTGTTACACATGTGGAAAAATGGGTCACAAGTCCGACAAATGTCAGAGCAAGGGCGACCCACGCAAAGGCAAGGGAAAAGCTCAAGCAGAAGCCCAAGTAGCTGATGGCGATTTGACAGTGGTTGAAATGGTTGATGTGACGTCTAAAGTGAACATGGTCGGAGGCAACCCGATAGAGTGGTGGTATGACACTGGTGCTACCCGCCACATTTGTTCTGACGAGGGGATGTTTACTACCTATCAAAATACTAAGAAGGACGAGCACCTGTTTATGGGAAATTTGTCCACATCAAAGGTCGAAGGCCATGCAAAAGTCATGTTGAGGATGACGTCGATCTCAAAAAGATCCGACTCTCAACAACGTCATGCATGTACCAAATATCCGGAAGAACTTGATTTCCGGTTCTTTACTGAGCAAGAACGGATTCGACGTGAAAGTAGGATCCGATAAGCTAACTTCACTAAACGTGGGATATTTGTAGGCAAGGGGTATCAAAAGGATGGGCTATTCAAAATGTGTATATTGACAGTCTTCCCAAAAGTTATAACCGATGAAGTTTCAATGAATAAAACTCTCATTGTTTATGTTGTTGAGTCTTTCAATATTTGGCATGAATGATTAGGACATGTAAATTATAAGTCTATCAAAAAACTGATGAATTTAAACCTAATTCCAAAATGCAAATTAAACAAAGACAAATGTGAAGTCTGCGTACAGGCAAAACTTACAAAAACGCCATCTTCACATGTGGAGAGAACAAGTGAACCTCTAGGCTTAATTCACACGGATTTGTGTGATTTGAAGTTTATACAAACTAGAGGAGGTAAAAAGTACTTTGTCACATTTATTGATGATTGTACAAGATATTGTTATATCTACTTGCTAAGAAGCAAGGATGAAGCCTTGAAAAAATTCAAGGAATACAAGTTGGAAGTTGAAAACCAACTTAGTAAGACAATCAAAGTTATAGGAAGTGATAGAGAAGGCGAGTATGATGCACCTTTGAATACGCTCTGTAAAGAACACGGGATAGTTCATCAAACAACTACTCTCTATTCACCTGAATCTAATGGAGTTGCAAAACTAAAAAACCGAACTCTGAAAGAGATGATGAATGCATTGTTGCAAGATTCTGGGTTACGCCAAAACATGTGGGGGAAAGCATTGCTTACCACAAATTATATCCTCAACAAAATACCGCATAAGGTAATTGGAAAAACGCCATATGAGCTTTGGAAAGGTAAAATACCATCGTACAAATACCTCAAAGTGTGTGGGTGTCTAGAAAAAGTGGTTGTGTCACCTCCTAAAAAGGTCACCATCAAACCTAAAACCGTTGATTGTATTTTAATAGGATTTACACACAAAAATAGTGCTTATCGATTTTTGGTACATAAATCAGATATACCAGATATACATGTTAATACAATAATGGAATCAAGGAATGCTTCTTTCTTTGAAAACGTCGTTACGAACTCGTGAACAAAGGGAAAAAGGCACTTCTAGGAACGAAATAGTAGAGGAAGAACCTCGAAGAAGTAAAAGAACTCGAATGGAAAAATTGTTTGGGAATGACTTCATAACGACATTTCTCATGAAGAAAGAACCGAGAAGTTATACAGAAGCCGCGTAACTTGGTGCAGTTTCTAGTACTTATTGTAGGAGATTCTTGAATGAGTTTTGTGCCTATAAAAGACCCTTGTATCATCCCATTCTAGAGAATCCAAGATCAATGAAGTGAGTTTAGTCTTTGTGATTTCATAGTTGTTTTTTTCTTTAAAACAAAACTCGAATTCTAAGTGACTTGCTTGGTTTTCACCCTTCTAGGTGAGACACTTAAGGCCTCATTTGGTACGAATCTCATTAATTTAGGAGCCGAAACTAGTCATACTCATATACTCTCTCTTTTTATAATACTTGGATCAAATTGGAAATGATTCCTTGAAATGACTTATTCTAGAGAAAACTTGATTCCACAAATTTAAGGTGGCTATCATCAATTCCAATATATTACACATTCAAGTTTAAAACCACATTTATATATTTTCATCATACTTATATTATTATATCCACTTATTTAATTCTACAAATAAATATATTTTTAAAAAAGTTCTTATCAATTAAATTGAATTATATTTCAATTATTTTATAGAAAAAAAGTATTTTTTACAAAAAACTTTTAAAATTAACAATAATACATATGTTTCTGTCAAGATGATATTTCGTTGGAAAGTGATCGAAGACAATATAACTTGTTCAATTAGACAAAATAGATTTTATATAAAATATTATGTACCTATTATTTAGGTTGACGGTTGGTTCATGTATATACATTATGTCGTTGGTCTTCATTTCTTTAAAAAAGTTAATTAAAAAACTGACATATATTTACACTATAAACATACACATATATCATCAAATACGATATGATTTCTCGTTTCAAAACTCATATAAAAAAAAAGATGTTTAAGAATCTTTCATTTCAAAATCATATCAAACACCAAGTTTTAGGATGCCTTATACCGATTCTTCATTTTGATTCCTGATTCCAACTTCATTCCTACAACTAACGAACCTATAAGTGTTCTTGAGACCAGCAAGACTTCGAGAACAAATGAGAGTTCGTTCCCACAATGAGATTTTGAAGGAGAGATTCTCGAGTTGAAGAGATTTAAGGTGAGAGGCTGAACGAACTTACTTTTCGTATCCCAAATCTACCTTCATTTTCATACCCTTTTCTACATATCAAAATCATTGCATACGTTCATCTTTAAACAAGAAAAATGTCCTAAAAACAAAGAAAGGAGGAAGAACGTCGGTGGATCCTCTTGTTCGAAGCGAATATGATCACATTAGTTTGAAGGGGTGTGCAAAATGTTAGTTTGTCACTATTCTTTGTGTTGTTGTGCATGCGTCGATTGATTACCATTTGAAAATTTTAATGTAGAGAAAGTTGTCTAAGCCCCATCTTTTGGACTGACTAAACTTTAGTACCCCATCTTTTTAACTATTAGAACGGTACCTCATCTACTGACCCCAACCGAAGATTAATATCTAGGTTATTGTTCATCCGTTAAAGTCACATATCTCCGTTAAATCTCAGGGGTAAAATTGTCCACCTCTAGATAAACCCTAATACCACGTACAATGGGAGTATCTAACCAATTTTATAATTTAAATCTCTTACAAATAGTTAAAATTTGCTTCAAAACTCTTGAGAAATATGGAAGATAGAAACGATGAGAGAGAAGAAAAGTGTTCACCTTTCATTAATTTTTGCATCAAACTTGTGCAATGTGTCAATAGGTTATTGATAGAGTGTAATAACCGGAAATTTGAAACTCCGTTAAACCTAAATTTAACCGATTTCCGATACGTCAATCTTAAATAAATAAATACATAAATTAAAATAAAATAAAACGAGTGTTATTTCTATCATTTTATGTGACCTTAATTCACATAAAATGATGAAAACTTGGTAACCGGAAGTAATTCCGTATCTTTAAAAAAAATAAAAAGAAAAAAGAAAAAATAAATAAAGGATAACTTATATTAACACAATAAATAATACCGATTTCGTACGAATAACGACCCTTCGTTCAGCCAATTATTCTATGTAAGAGCAGGCCCAACCCTTCGGCCCAATGGCCTTCAGCCGGCCCAATAATTAACCTCTAATTAAAACCTAATTAAGCTAACCTAATCTAACCCTAATCTACCCACCTGTTGCGTGCCGCTAATTCATCCCATCCCTTGCATTCTGAAGAAACGACAACCGCAACAGCAGCCGCTAGCCTCGACTGCAGGCCCTAGTAGCCATCTAGCCGCCACTACACCGCCAGACATTGCCGGAACCCCGGTGACCTAGCGCCGCGCCATCTTCTCTTCGGCCTGCAACAACCGCCACCGAGCCCGTCGCCTCTGTCAATTCCGGTAAGTGTCGTACTCTATTCCTCTCCCGCTGATATCCTCCCCGCCCCTCTATTGTTTCGGAACTCACCAGCCAACTTCCGGCTACACGCAGCACTAGTGAGGGCCGTCGGGAACACCATCACGCCGCCTCACTGTCTTGTCTCCGTCTGCACCAGCCGCCGCGACGCCTCGACCCAGGGACAGCGCCTGTTTGTAGTGTTGGAGCGAAGGGATTCGAAACAGCCGGTCCACCACCATTCCGTCAACCACCAGTGCTGCCGAATTTGCACCGCTGCTGCAGTAGGTGAGCCGCATTCCTTCTACTTCCCTTCTCTTTGTCCTTCGACAACAGTACCATAGTGGATCCGTACTGTAGTCTGAATATATATTTAATACATAGATATGACAATGCTTAGGTACTCATACCTGGTATAGAATCATGAGAAAATATAAACAAACGCAACATAGAGTACGTATGTATATATATAGATTTATAGGTATAAAAGAGATAAGTTTATACTTTTGATGTGGAGGTAATAAAGTTAGATTTACAGTAAACATATAATGAATTGGTAAGGATGGACAAGTTGAGTAGGTATGGTTAGTACGGTGTGGGTATGGAAGTGTACTTAGGTAGAGGAGTTTAATGTGTCGAGGGTTTTTATAAGGGCGAGTTTGAGAATAAGAAATTATGTAGCTATACATAATACCGTTTAGTTACAGATTTATACGAATGGAAGGAAAAGTTAGAGTATGTACCTACGTATACATACATATAGAAGAGTAAAGTAGTAATCGGGAAGTGAGGAGGGGTTTTTTTCTTTGAGGAGTGATTTCGAGTGTAACTTATAACTTATTGGAACTATCAAAGGAAACAAATTATGGAAAACAAGTTCTAAAGGAAATTGGTAGATTTCAAGATTAAACTTTGCGAATGTTGACACTAAGGGTAAAATGGTCTTTTACCGTAAGAGAGCTTTTCCGTAATTCCTTCGCATGAGGTTGGGCATCTAGATGTGTTTTTGATCCACATGCCTTATTTGACAGGCGTTTGAGTTACCACGAGTACGGACTGTTTTGAGACGTGTTAGAATGTATTTTGACTCAAGTAAGTCCTTGCGACTTACTTAGCCAGTTTTTGGATATTAGTTGAGTGATAGTGGTTGTGTGTGCTATGTGCGTGTTTTAATAATAATAACTTGCTAGGACGACCATTATTATTATGTTTAAGGTCCAAGTGTATGTATAACGGGCCGTGACATCACTGCCCAGCTCTGACAGGAGACTGGGAGGTTCTCTATACCCAGACCAGGCATGTACAAGGTGAGATGCATTGGATCCATTCCTGATGGTTACACGGGGGCGGAGGCGAGGTTTGGGAATCCCTCGTGTCACAAAATAAGTATCATTAGCGTGAAAGTGTAACTTAATTTAAGATAATAAATGGACTTGTTTGAAAGCATGATGAGTGTTTATATATATTATGTGTGTGTGTGTGCTATTATTATTCTCCTAATATTTAGATAACTAGCTAATGGTTTCTCTTGTTGTGTTTTTAGATTTACCGCAGGTTAGACCAGCAGCTGAGTGATCCGGAAGTAGTGGTCAGCCGGGTCTCCGTACTCCTTAGAGTGGGGGTTGGGGTTGTGTTTGTCATTCTTTCTTTCGTTAAGACAGTTGTTCGTCTTTCCCTTGTTTAAGTACTTTAGGCTGCTAGACCGTGTTGCATTCATTACCTTTAAAATACTATTTTATGAATTTCGGTTTTTCCTTATTTGTGTCTTGTTGCAAGATCCTAGTAATATTGTTGTCAAACTGAGGTCGGGACCCATTGTGAGGTCCTAACCAGTAATGTCCCGAGTTCTGAGAATTTGGGGTGTTACATAGAGTGTGGTAAAGTTTGATCCATTGGATCCAAGCTTGATCAATGGTTTAGATTTTTTTTATGTTTAACATAATTTTATTAATCATATATGGTAGTTTTTAGTTTTAATTAAATATATTTTGATAAGTTTTTTTTGATAAATACTTATATTTTATTTTTATCTACTCATAGAGTTCAATATTGATTATATTTCGAAGGATAAAAATATATAAAGTCTATATACGATATCTTTAAAGTCTATATTGGATATCTTTCGAATAATTTTTTTAATTAAAAATCAAAATTTGAATGATTTTTTTTTATAAATATTTAATAATAATATTTATATAGGATATCTTTAAAGTCTATATTTTCATGTTTTGCATCCTAACTTTGCAATTATTATTTTAATGTCTTTGTGTGTTTTAATTTTTAATGAAGTGTTTATTGAAAATCAGTTTTATTAATTGTTTATACATTTATTTTTTTTTTTTAAATAAAATTAATAGTATTAACATTTTAAAAATGTATATAAATATGGTGGGTAAATAAATATAGAGTTAAGAGATTGAGAGTTAATATACCATGACTGTAGAGAAAAAGTAGATTGAGTTTTTAAAGCTGATGTTGCGGAGAGAGAATGTTAAGAGACTTTGGTAATATATTTACCATTGTGGATGGTCTAAGCCCCAAATTTCCCGAACCCCAAATTTCTATCAATTTTTTCAAATCAAAATCATAAAGCCCTTTCATTAACAATATAGCAATTAAGATCGCAAAATCAAAAATCATAAAGCCCAAATTTCTGCCAGCAACCAAGATCAAAATCAAGAATATTAGAAACTCCAGCCTTGGTGGAGATGGTGGAGTTTCTCTAGATCATAACACCTCCATCCAGCAATCTCGAGTCCAAGGGATATGATGTGAGTGTGTGACATCCAACAAAAGTAGACCTTGAACCTTCTCATTGCCTTCATCGCTCAAGATAACAACTTAAACAGCAGCACCGTAAGCAACGGCCTCATTGACTCTTACAAAGCTCCTTTCCATTGAAGAAATCCTTCAAGAGTTGTTCAACCTTGAGAATATATTACAGATATAGATGGAAGACCAATTCTGAACAAATATAGGCAAAATGATGAATTTGTAAAGGAAAATGCAAACGCTGAAGCGTATTTTTCATGAGATTGTAATTGAATGATAACAATCTTCCACACTTTCAATTGAGTTCAAGTATCGTATATATACAGATTACACAGGAAATAATATCTTCAAGAATTACAGGAAAGGAAAATAAAAGATATGGAGAATATTTTGTGGAGATTAGGTATCCGTTAATACAGACTGCAGTTGCTCCTTGCAGAGGCTGTTCTTGGAGAACCAAGGGTGGCACGACAAATCGGATAGCCGACTAGGGACCTGCTCAATATTGGAGGCGATCACCTTCCATCTGGTTGAGAGTCCTTTGACCTGTCATCTGTCTACCCTTGTCAAGAGCCACATGGGCGAGCTCTAGTGCTTGCCAAAGCCAATACTCGGCGTTCTCTTCCACCATGGGGAACTAGATCGGCGCCGCCCCTATCCCGCCTTCGTCTCCATTGTTGCCTGGGTCGACAATCGCTGAGAAGAAGGGCATGCCACCACCCTCGCCACCTTACCATCTTTGCATCGAGTACAGAGAGATTGGAGGCTTCAGCAACCGCCCGATTAGGTCATTGTCGAGCCAAGTCTCTGTCACTGCAGCCGCCGCCAAGGAATTCACTCGAAACCCTAATCGGGTGGTTGCTGAATTTGGGGAAATTTTGGGGATTTTGTAAAGAAGGCTCTCAAAAAAAGGAAATTAAAATAAAAAAAAGGAGTGGACAATTTTGCCCCTGATATTTAACACCGTTTAGATAATTTAACGTGTAAACAATAACCTAAATATTAATCTTCGGTGGGGGTCAGTAAATGAAGTACCGTTTTGGGTACAAAAGTTTAGTCAACCCAAAAGATGGGTTCTGTTTTGGTAATTTTATCTTTTAATATAAATTGATATAAATATTTAGAAAAGTATTAATTGATTACCATTTAAAAATGTTAGATTGTCACTCTTCTTTGTCATTTTTAAAATAAATGCATGTTTTCAGGGTCATTGTTACAGAGATATTAAAATACCAAATTTATATTTTTAAATCAATTTAATTTACAATGAAAATACTATAGTTCAAAACCTGATACATAATACCCAAAATAATAAAATATGATGACTGAACAGCAGCAGGTACTATGTTTCATTGGTATTTCACTATCTCTTTGTTAGGTCGTATGAATCGGTATGATCACATCAAACATCAATTAAAAATTAAAAAATTTGAATCAGTATTTTATTATATAAAAAAAATCTATTCAAAGCTTGAAAATGTGATGGTCGGGAAATTAGCCGCGTCCTCCAGCCCAGCCAGAGGGTCCAACCACCACCACTCAGCCGAGTCAACGCACATCAACTCGTTGATCATGGACTCGACAAACTCACATGAACTCGTATCATCGTGGTCGAGTTTCGGCAACTCAACAATCGGACCAAGTTCATCGGAACTTCTTTCCAAGTCGAGAAATTCCGGCAATTCCATGGTTGCAGCCATAGCTGCGGCTGCCTGGACGTCAACGGGGGAGGCAGACGCGGGACGAGGAAGGGACGGTGTGAGTTCAGGAAAATTAAGGACGGCGGAGGAGCCCCTGAGACAAAGGGCAGCAACGTCGTGTGCACGCGCTGCCATCTCGGGAGTCGAGAAGGTTCCGAGCCAAATGCGGGTTTTTTTCTTGGGTTGACGGATTTCGGATACCCATTTCCCCCAAGCCCTCTTCCGAACCCCTATATAAAGCGGGTGGCGGCTGTTCTCCCCTCTCCGCCGCTTGTTCACGGTGGTGTTCGAGTCGGATGACCCACTCGAGGGCTCTCTCTGTAATTCTGGGCTGCTCTGTGCATCCGCCATAGAAGCAACAAATTGTGATCGAGGGAGAGAAGCCGCAAATGGTTAATGATAGAAGTACGATCCTGATGACAAGTACTGACTATATATATATATATAGGAAAGAACAGTACAAATTTAAAAGGGTACAGTGTAAACGAAGAAGATGACAATCATATTCCAATGCTTTTTAGAACAAAAATAACATATTTTTTACGTGTTTTTTTATTTTGCATTTAGCACATTTAAATAAAACACAACCACTCTAGTACTCTACTTTAGTTTATATAATAAAAAAAGAATTTTCAAAATGTTATGATTTGATTATTTTCCAAATCATATATAGACATATTTTGCTTTTTCGCGTATTAGGTGCAAACATCAAAATCACGTCGATGAAAGTACTGAGGGACTATAATTTTATTTTATAATGTTAACCTCGAATATTAAACCGAATAAGAAATTAATACATATTTATGAAACATCTTTATTAGAAAAGGACTGCTTTAAGAAATGTAACTCCATTATTTTTCCTAGGTTATGATTGATTATCTAATTAGAAGGTGATTATGAGTTTAATCACATGATGGCATGGCTAGTCCGGTACTAGTACGGAAATTAATGTAATTCCTTAATGCACGGATTTGACTAGACTTGGGACGGGGCATGATTGAGGTCGTCTCGCGTTTCGTCCAGTATATTATAATCGGGTTGGGACGAGACAAGATTTACAATTTTTTTCCTCGTCCCACACGGGCCCTATCCCAAATGGGATGAGACGGTACGGGACGGGCATAATCTCGGAAGAATTATACACCGATTATACTCAACATTTGTACATATTTTCTCTCATGTTTAAAGACACAAATGATAAAAAAACTCGATATCAAATTACTGATTCTAGAGGCCTACATGAGTATTTAGTACTTTCAAAATGAATACAAGTTACACCAAAATGTATCTTAACAATTAAGATTTAAAAAACCTAGCACTGCACTACACTAATGATAGTTTACAAAAGATAAGATGCTTTTACATGTTATGATCTATAATGATAGTTTACAAAACTTAACATTCTTTTATTTATTTATTTATATATATATATATACACACACTAGGTTGGACGCGCGTGCTTTGCACGCGCGCCGTGAGTTTTAATCTTATAATTGAAATTGGAAGGTTTTTTATTACATGAACATGTTAAATTTTTTGTTTGATGGTGTGAAGGAACAAAGGTCGCAGTGAAATGAACAATTGAAGAAATAGGTAGTATTGTTTTTTACCAAATAAAAATGCTGATTCAATAATGGACAAATGAAATTACATTCTAAAGGCAAGCCTGTATCTTTAGGCACTTATTATCGTCTTCGAACAAATGAACTTTTTTACGACTTTTGCAAGGAACTATATCTCTATACTTGTGTTGTTGTTGTTGTTGTTGTTGTAGGGGCTTCAAACAAATGGGCTCTTTTACAGCTTTTGTAAAGAACTTTATCTCTATAGTTGTGTTGTTATAGGAGTCTTGCTTGTATCTACAGTGAAGAAAATACAGATCAAAATAAATTAAAAATTAGATGATAATCAGAACAAAGAAGTCTGAATTACAGACAAACATCAAAGAGATCATCTAAACCTCCTTACATCAAATTGTCACAAGAAGAAAAAGACAAGATTGACCTTTCAATCAACACCAAACTCCTCCCTAATTCAAACTCCTCCCTAATTCGACCAGCTATGCATCAAGTATATCAATAGTTCCAAAAAGCTCCCTAAAATATGCAGGCGTCAATTGAACTCCCACAACCTAATAACTAATTGGTTAATAAGATTAAGAAAGCAACCTGAAACAGAATAGTGAGTCTGGCAAGAGGGACGGTGCATGTCTTGTTGACGACACTCACGATTCCACCAACGACAAGCTGCGAAACGCTCAATCTGCGCTTGTCGTTGTTGTTGCAGAGACGGGGACATCTGTTGTTGTTGAGGAAGATAAAAGTCCTCAACTTGTATAATATGGAACAAAAAACAGGAAATAAAAGACAATATGGAAATAGCAATCTCAAAACTGCAGTCAGGAAGTGCCCAAGCACATCCACTCCACAAGCAGCGTAGAAAGATCTAGTGATACCTTAAGTTATGGGGGAAGATATTTGTAAATACCATAGATATTTGATCCATGAAATCTCTACTAAGCATCTCATCAGATTCATCTTGTCCAATAATAAAAGAAATGTTATGAATCCAATAATCAAGAATAACTCCTACTACTACTTAAGAACAACCTCATAAAAGTGATAAAACTAACTTACAAGAATTAGTAGCTTAATGTGTCTACTTTTCAACATTCTCCTCTTCATCATATCACAGACTCTGCCTGGGGTTCCAGACACAACATGTACTCCATTTCCAACCTTCCTAATATCTTCACCAGCACTTTGACCTCTGATGCATGCATGAAAAAGTATATTTATATAGCAACCAACGGCCGAAATAGTGGGTCCGGATCTGAGTAGCCAAATCTGTAGTAGGTGATAAGATCAATGGTTAGACCCTACAAAACATTAAAAAACATCTTAATTCTAATTCAACAGAATTAAAAAAGACCTTCAATAATTTAGAGCATAAAAATGAAGCTAGATATCTTATTACAATAATACATGAAGTTAAAAGACATACAGAGAATAAGGAAAATGGATCTCTTGTGAATTGTAACTATGAAGAAGATATCTAATTACAATATAAGGGGAGTCGATTGTATATCAAACCCAAATTGTCTCTCGCCAATGCAGATGAAAAAACTGAAACGGGAAAACCAAAAAAACAAAGCATGAGAGGATAAACATCAAACACAACAAATAAGGTTAGAAACCAGTAACTATACATGAAAATGAATCTGCATGCAAAAACAAATGTCTTTCAAATAATAACAAAAGCCACGATAGGAAAATCATCAAAGAAAATTAAACAATCACGGATCAAAAGGGTTAACACGCATCATACGCGCTAAAAACAGGATGTCAACTTGCAATCGGTGAATGCAACGACTCAATGAAGAAAAACAATAGGAAACCAGTGAAAGATTTTCAATGTAAAACTTGAAATCCAAGCACGCAAGAGCTACGAGCAGCGATAGATGCAACAATGGTTTATGGGGAAAGAAAGAAAACAAGGGAAACGGAGAAAGAAAAGTAAGAACAATAAGGATCGAAATAAATACACGGAACAAGCCACATAACTCGTTATTCTGATACCAGGATCCATCTTGAGATTGAGTTTCGTTTGCAAATCCATTACTCAATTTTGAACATACAGAAAGGCCAAGTGTGAGCAAAGTTTTGCTAGTAGATGCTAAAGTTCAACTATGATTGCCACATATTTTAAAATTTTTTATACTAATTTATCCTCGTTAGATAGCTCAATCCATTAGCAAGATAAAAATCAGGATCAATCACTCACCTTTGCATAAGTGTTCATGTGTATGAAACAGAATAACACCAGAGCCCTACGCCTCACCTCACTTTGATTGATACCATCAATTAGTTTTGTTGCGAATGATGCTGCGATAACATATGCAATTATAAACTACAACTTCGACCATATAAATACTGATCGGAAGGATATAGTAGAAGCCACACAAAATTTATCAGCCTTGGACTTGCCAAGTTCCTATAAATCTACTTCATGAGAGCCTCCATTCCCATCAATGAACATGCATGAGCTGTGTAAAAAAACAAGATTAAAAGAAGTTGTTACTATCTCATTCCTCTGAAACTCTAACAAAATGTGTAGGGATTTATTACTCTTCTAAATTCACTCCTATGCTTTATTTTTAGAGTTTCCCAAAATAAATCAAAATTTTAATAATTTTTAAATACTATATTAACGTTTCCTGCATGTTTCGTTTCCTATAAATTTTGAGATTGGCGTTTCTATTTCCAGTTTCCGTGCAACATAATTGATGATAACTGACAAGCAAGAAACTGCACACAGAGATCGATTACACATACAATGCTAAATATGAAATTAGAAACTCAATTTTCCTAGTTGATAAAAAGAAAGGAGAGAAGAACAAAATTCAAGCTGGATTATACAAATCTCACCAATCTCTAACATACTCAATTTTCCTAGGGCCTAGACGATGACGAACAATAAATTTGGTACACAGAATTCAAGGCGGTTGAACTCCAAATTTGTGCATAGAAATCCAATGAAGATGCAATTAGCGGAGAAGAATGGAAAGCGCATGAATACAAATAACAAAACTATATTGATTACAGAGATGGACGAACCTGATGCGGATCTTGAAGAAGATGTCGATCGATTCCCGTAGAAACCCTAGTACCAAAAGAGAAACATTTATAATAGAAAATTCAACATAAACTAATCTCAATCCTAAAAGGGATCGGTTGACGACAAACCTGAAGCAAGAAGAGATCGATTAAGGAAGAACCTGAAGATGAGATCTTGCTTCCTGTTGTTGTATTCCTCACTACACCTTTGAAAGGAGGTAGAATAAAGAAAGAGTCAGACTTGAGAGAAAAGAAAGAGGAGGTCGAAGAGCTAACCTAAAATCAAGATCCAGAGGAAGAGGGAGTAGATTGATGAGCCCACGGTGTCGATCAGATAATCTCGGTCCAAAGCCTTCACAAGGAAGGAGAGCAATATTGTGGGAAAGAAGACGACAAGAAGTGTAGAATACATTTAGGGTTTTACGCGGTTGAAGCCAAAAGTGAAGGCTGCATTCAAAGGAAGCCACAAAGTTATTTGGAGAAGAAGACACTTCCTGAAGAAGCCACATCCATGCTTGCAGAAGAAGACACGTTGGAGAAGAATACACTTGCTGAAGCACAACGATACTTGTAGAAGAAGACACGTGAAGTAAAGGTGAGTCATCAAATAAGACAAAAAGGAAATTTATAAAAAAAAAGAAAAATAAAATACCACAAGGGTAATGTTGGAATTCCCCTATTCATTTGGGGAACTCCCACTTTTATTATAGTAAGGATATATATATATATATATATATATATATATATATATATATATATATATATATATATATACTGACTCGTATGTAAACAGCTTTTATAGTGTACAATGAGAACAACTAATAGCCCTTGATCTGATTAATCTAAAGGGTGAAATTTAACATAAATATTCAACGAAAAATTCAGTACACTCTCCTGATTGGAATGTGTAATACACTATCCAAAATAAGGCAATTACAATATTTTATAAAAATTATAAATGATATCTTCTTCCACTATTTTAGGGAGTTACAATTTACAGAATCTTCCAATTAATTTCAACAAAATCGTTCAAAGCAATATCAATTATATGGATGATACGTTTTGCTGAAACTTCATACACTCCATTATCGCCGGAAAAACTAAACATATTTTCGCTGGAATAGTTAACAGTAAGTGTTTATTTTTCAATATACAATATTCTCATCATCAAACAATCGGTTGATTTGTCCTCAATTTTTTCGTTTTTCATCAATATATGTCCTCAATTTTTCAGTTGATTTGTGTAGGGGATTCAGGCAAGCAACAGATTCGGAATCGATGGAGAAGGTAAGTGAATGTGAAATAACATATACAGTTAAAGTAATATGTTAACAGATATTTGATTTCATATTAACGAATATATTTGAATATACCACCGAATACGATTAGGTAACAGTGAAGGTTTACCTAAATATCAACTATTAAACAAACTCGTATTTAAATTATCATAATATAAATATGTATTGAATTTTTTACAGATTCCCCATGTGAAAGAGATTGGGATGTTGATGGATCTGGCATTGATGCTAACATGGAGAGTATGGATGAATTTTATGAAGCAGCGGCAAACGAAGAATTCAATGCCGGAATAGTCATGACGCAATCACCGGGTAAAACGAAATATTGGACTCCGCATTATGATGAATCAAACCATCCATGTATTGGAATGTGTTTCAAGACGCCGAGGAAGGTATAGATTTTTATAAGACGTATGCTAAAGAGGTCGGTTTTGATATTCAGTTGTCATCTTCACGTGTATGCTCAAAAGATGGGACTTTATTGCATCGTCGCATATTGTGTAGTCGGTCAGGATTCAAGAGAAATGTACCCACTACCGGAAAGCGTCATAGAGTTTCAAATCGGGTTGGTTGCAAAACAATATTTGCTATTAAGTTTGCCGGAAACAACGGGTACACTGTATCAAAATTTGAGGCTCAACATAATCATTCGCTACTTGAAGGAGTGTCGAAGAAATTCATGAAAACGAACAGGAAGTTTGATTACGGACATCAGAAGTTTCTTATAAACTGCGCAAAAGCTAATTTAGGTCCATCTATGTCACACCGTTTGATGAATGAAATTATGGGAGGGTACGGAGATGTTGGACCTATTATGAAGGATTGTCGAAATTTCAAGAGGGATTTAATGGCATACATATCCGGTGCGGATGCACAAATGATTTCGGATACATTCCACAAGAAACAAGAGCGGTGTAGTGGTTTCTACTTTGCATATGACGTGGACGAACAAAAACGACTCACAAGGTTGTTTTGGTGTGACTCAATTGCTAGGTCAAATTTTGCAGCGTTTGGCGATGTGGTATCTTTCGACTCTACGTATCGATCAAACAAGTAAGTTTAAATAGTTATTTTTATATTCAATCACCACAATTCATTAATACGGTATAATTAAAACTATTTATTGTATCATGAACATATCATTGCACACTGCAGGTATAATATGGTATTCGCTCCCTTTACAAGAATGGATAACCATCGTAAATCGGTCACATTTGGTGCCGGTCTACTTTTGAAAGAGGACGTAGATTCTTACACATGGATTCTACGCCATTTTAAAGAAGCAATGTTCAGGGCTCCTACTGTTATCGTCACCGATCAAGATCCTACCCTTAGGATTGCTGTGCCAGACGTATTCCCCGATACTCGACACCGCTTTTGTATGTGGCATATAATGATAAAATTGCCGCTACACGTAAGGATCACATTTGTACATTTGGTATACAAGTTTTAGATGTCGTATATATGATTAATTTATTAACGAATATATTATGTTATTTCATTGAATATATTTAACAATTATAATTCTTTACGATCTAACAGGTGGACAAAGTTGTGCTGTTGAACAAGAATTTTAGGCTGAATATTAACAAGGTTGTTTGGAGTTACGAGACTACAATCACGGAGTTTGAACAACAATGGGGGGAAATGATCGATGAATTTGACTTGGATGCAAACACGTGGCTTTCATTAATGTACTCGTTGCGGCAATTATGGATTCCTGCATATTTTAGGGACGTACTATTGGGTGGACTGATGCGTACAACTTTGATATCTGAATCAGCCAATAGCTTCTTCGGTAGATACAACAAGCGGAATTTCACACTCATAGAGCTGATGATGCAGTTTGATAGTGCTATGGATGCTCAAAGGCATGCGCAATCAAAGTTGGACATGGAATCTGCAACCATGACACCCAACTACAAAACACCACATGAAATAGAGAGGTTTGCATCTTCTGTATACACTCTCAAGACATTTTTAAAGGTACAATATGAGATATACTTTGCGTGTGTTAACTGCAATGTCACTGAGGAGACTGTTGTGGATGGTTATAAGACACATGTTGTTCGTGACGAAGGGTTTGAATTATTCACTGTCCAACATGATTCGGATGTGAGAAAATCAACATGTACGTGCAACATGTTTAATACGGTTGGTATCCCTTGCCTTCACATATTCTGCACTTACAAGTATATGTATATGAAGGAGATCCCGAATGAGATGGTGTTACCTCGGTGGAGGAAGGATGCTAGACGGGTAGCTAGTACAAACATAGATCAAGTAGTTGTCCAACAGTGTATTGCGTTGGAAGAGAAAAAAGAATTAACAAATAAGGTATGGAGTGCAATATACTCGACGGTTGGAAGTGCAGTTGATGACACTACAATGCTAGAAGATTTGTTGCAAACCCTCAATGCAAAAAGAGCCGAATACATGAAGTCCGATGATGTGTTACTCACTGTAAATCCATCAAAACAAGACATGGTTGAGAGTTTTGTTGGAATAAAAGTTCCACTAGATGTTACCATTCAGCCACCGGTGAAAACAAAAAACAAAGGCACTCGTATACAAAGTAGTCTCAAAACTACAACTACGAAAGCAAGCAAACCACTACGCAAGTGCGCAAGATGTCGTCAGCTCATCACACACGACAAGAGGAATTGCAAGGAGTCCCTCGAATGAGTACTATATGCTCATGAATTTGCAATAAACTGTCTTTATTAGTTGACTCTTTATATCATGTTTGGTGTGGAACTTGTATTAGATGAATATGATATTTTGCAAATAATTAGTTAATCTGAGTTCGTAACACAAACATTATAACATTCAGACAGTATATCGAGTATATTCGAGAACTCAAACCTTTATATTCTATACTTATATCGTTTATATTCAATAAGAGCGGTCATTAACATAAAACCCACTAATATATTATATATCAGTCAAATATACATTGTCTATTATATAAAATTTAACATAATATACGAAGCATCAACCAAATATATCATTCATATTATGATACATACCTTTGATGAGCCAGTATATCTAGTTTACGCGGCAACTTAAACCTATATATTCGTTACTTATGTTGACTATATTCAGTAACTTGGTCATTATCAAACACACACTTATATTGTCTATATCGAGTATATTCGGCAACTCAACCCTTTATATTCATTACATATGTTGCATATATTCAAAGGTAAGGGTCATTAACGTATAACACACTAATATATTATATATCAGGCAAATATACATTGTATATTCTATAAAATATAACATCTCATATGGTAAAAATTGCAAAGAATTTGATTCTTATCACAAAATATAATGTACAAAATATTCATTAAATACATAATGTACATTCTGGAATTCTGTCGTTCACATTCGGTGATTTATGTAGTTAATAATCCAGCATATATAGACTGTTAATTGGTGTTAACATACAAGATACAAATCTTACACGAACGGCTGTTGTAAATTAGTGAATTGACATTAATAAAGACAGTAGTGTCAAACACAATAATCCATACATAAGTGTTCAAAATAGCAAAACAGATAAAAACACGTTATAATATAGTTTGAAAAACTGTAGCGAAATAGTTTTCCAAAGCAACATATCAAGACACCAGCTTGGTACGTCTATTCATCATCATCTTTAGCGTTGTTAATCTCCAAAGCCCCTCTAGCAATCATACGCGGTATGTCATGCATCACTGTGTTCTCAGACCAATGGAGCAAAGTATATAAATATTTGACCCTCAACACCCCAATACTTTTCCTGGTTCCTCGTGCAAAATTACAATCCTAGTTGACATCCCCTTGTAAGTTTTCATGTGTCGCATCGCATATATACCGCTGTCTTGGCTAACACGCGTATCTCTCCATTTCATATTCACGTTGTGCATTCTGAACGTGCTTTTCACTTTATGAGCCAGATCTGCATAATCATCCTCCAACAAATAGGCTTGGAATAGACGCTTCTGCATCACACACAAACTCACAATTTTTCAACAAATATGTACGCATATAGCACCTTAGCAAGACCAACACACATGTTAATTGAAATAAAACTCACAATTAAATTGAAGTGTGTAATGTATGGATAATTGAGAGTTGATGGTCCATTCAGTGAGTTGTCAAGTATTTCTATGACCCCTCCTTCATTTTGAAGCACATAACGTAATAATGTTCATATACGCACATCGAAAACATAACCTGTTACACAATAAAATATAGCCTTAGTTCATATTCAATAAATATTATAACGTTAATTTAAAAAAAAAAAATTAATTTTATGTTACCATGTCAAGATTTCTGAAATCTTCCATATAATCTATTGATATTATGCACTTGTTAAGCTCGTAATTAAAAATTTTGTACATTTCTTCGAACTCAACTTCCTCTTCGTCACCCATTGAAAGTAGTTGCTTACAATTTTGCACCAATTGATAACGTTACATTCCGATTAGAAACAAATCAGATAATACAAAATATTAATATAAATGATGTTGAATATAAATACACAAAATGACAGAATATCTATTTATTTTTCACATTACCGTGCATGACACACCCACAAAAAAGATTTTCGGTGAGTTTTCTCCTCTATACCACTCAAGTGCGTTTGAATATGATGCCCAAGGATCCACAATAGCTGGCGCCACATTTGAGTTTCCTTGGATGGATTTACATATTTCAGTATCCATCACAATTGCTCCACGTTTGAAGAGTATTTTCCTGAACAATATGGTAGTTTTATTTTAACCAATAATATATTATTAATACAAACTTAAGTAAGTTATAAATAATAATTACAACTGCTAGGAAGACCATACACAATTACCTTACATTCAACGCCCCTATGAACTTGTTCAATGAAGTCTCCTCAACAGAACTTCGGCCCACAATTTTCACAACCCTATCAACATATGGACTTTTCTCATACACAAATTTATTCACCTCCCTCTTTGGACGCGGAGTTTTCGACTTGGCAACAGTCGGAGCAGCCACTTCCTTACCCTAAGCATAAAGGTTATATACATTACATGTAATTATATAATAATAGCATCCGTTACCGGATATAATAAAAATATAACTTTATAAAAACTACGTGTCAAATGTGCAACATATATATTCAACATCATACCTTTGACGAAACCAAGGTGACCCCTGTTTGCACATCTCGTGCAGAATTTTGAACAATATTTTTGATCTTATCAGGATCATAAACAACGAGTTCCTTCCCCTGCACATATACAACAACAAAATAACTTAAATAACTAATAGATGATTTTACCAACAAACCGAATATAACATAAATTGCAACGGAATACACACAAATAAATAGATGAATATAAGATATTAATATACATACCTTTGATGAGTCAAACGACACATCCATTTGCAATGCAACGTTAGAAGTTGGTGGCGCTGTTGTTGCGGTGATCTGATTATCAATGTCGACATCCTTTCTCTGCACATTTATAGTTAAAACAAAAATGTATACTTACAAGTTTATAAATACACACACATTGAACCGAATATATAAAAACAAGCAGTTAAATATAAATACATAATAATTGTGAAGTAAACTTAATGAAATACATACACTAGATTTGTCAACAGGCACAAACCGCATGGTATCATCCGCCCACAATGTATCACCATCAGTTGCTTCATCCTCATCAACCACACGTATCTGGAACATCAAATATTAAAATAGCATTTTCTATATATAAAATAATAAACATTTGTAAACGAATAAAGAAATCACCTCTAGTGCGACATGCGGTGAATTAAATATAATATCTTCATGCCCATCCGTCCTGTTGATGATTTCAGTATCTTTATCAACTGTCAAGTCCTACCCCTTTAGGATGTTCGCGATGACAACATCGACGGGATCCAAATTCTTACCCCTAACACCGGGTATCCCGAGTTCAAAAGAAGCCCATTTGTTTTTCTCAGCTATTACGGCGTCACGCAACTTCATTGCATGATCAATTTTCTTCATGTTCGCCAACAATGTCTCATCGTTGAATATTTGAGTACTTGACTGAGTCATTACACACCCCAATTGTGTTGCAACGTCACTTGTGCTATCACCGGAGCTTGATTCACCACCACCTAACATTGACTTAAATAACCCATATGCAGCTTGAATAGCGGGATGACTCATATATTCTTTTGGCATCTCTTTCACCTTATCAATGACTTTAGTTACAGCAGCCGCCATCTCCACAAACACATTTACAAACTTTCCAAAAAATTTCTATGCATACCAAAGGAAAAAACTATATCAATCAAATAAAAAATGCAGTAAAATATGGTGAATTTGGAAACACGCAGAATATATTTGTCATCAATATAATAAATTATTCGAAAAAATACCTCTACAGATTCATTTTCTTTCATTGAATTCACCCTATCACAATTTGTTGGTATGTCACTACTATTAGTGGGACCACATTGTTTACCAATATGTGTTTGTAAGATCTCAACTGTTGTAATGGGTGGATCTACACGCCCTTTGTCAAAAGAAGCATTGTTCTTGTCTATCTTCTCCCTTTCGTATATCAAGTCATTCGTCCATAATTTGAAAACAGGGACACCTCTTTCCACAAGTCTGTTGTTCGCGTAAACAACCCGATCAATATACACAAGCTGCAAACACAAATTCAAAAACATTTATATATTTTATACGTTAACTTTACACAAATAAAGTAAAATAAAAGATTGAATTATTCACAATGAGTAACAAGACTGGGCCTCTAAAACTTCATTTTTCATTCAACCTATAGTCTCTCTTCGATTCAACGAGGTTACGAATAATGTATTCGCACCAATCAAATTGTTTGATTTCATCCACACTACACAAGTGCTTCACAATGCCCTTGTTAATTTCTCCACACTGGTGGTTGCGAACTAGAGTCGTGTAGAATAACACCACGAAATTCTGAACAAACTTGAAGCCTCCATCACTACACAATCTTATTTTTTCATTCAACTCCTCAAACCTGAGCTTTAGCGAGTTGTTACGAAACTGAGACTTCCATGCCTTTACGACCTCACTAGTTTCCTCAAGGCCAGTAGTACTAATCCGTTTGCCTCCCAGAGGAAGCCCAAAACATATATGAACATCAATCTCAGTAATGTAAATGCTACACCCTCTTGGCAATTCCAAACTACAATTGTTCTCATCAAAATTGTCAACCAACCACTTCCCCAAGGTGAGTGGTTGCTTCGACAACCCCAACTCCAGCAAGCTACCTAAGCGAATACCTTTCACAGCCTCTACTTGCGCTTCATTCAAGCTTTTCAAACAATTGACTAAGGTCTTAGGTGATCCCCTAGTATCTAACTTTGGGAACTTGCCCACAACATTTGCCATTCTTCTTTTTCTTCCACGTGTTGGCTTCTCATCATCATTTTATGTATTAAGAACACAACTTTTAGAATTATGAATTCCAAAATAAAGGAAATAGATACCGAATAAAAAGTCATGCAATATCGAATATATATAATACAAATCATCGAATATCAACTCATAAACAAACGACGAACAAATCAATTTTTTCAGAATATCACAAGAAGAACAAAACTAGATGTTATGAATAAAACAAACATTAACACTAAATAAACAAAGTTAACTGTATAAATATTACCGGATTCCAAACGGGTCTATCTAGTAGGAACAAGATCTATGAAGTCATCATCGCTACTAGCTGAAATTGCAGGTTTATCATGTTTTCTTTTTGTTCTTGAATTCCTTACAATGTTATCATCGTCTAAATCGTCTGAAGATTCTTGCATTGAAACGACCTTCCTTTTCCCACTTCTAATATGTTGTTTCTTGTCTGAAACCATCTTGTTTTCTAAACACAACAATAAAACAATGACGAATATAATGCATCATATTCATGAATATATAATACGCATAGCAAATGCCTCGATCAAAAAGGAATGTAGAACAATAAAAAAATAAAGAATATAATACATATTTTAGAAGTTTATAAACTTTAGTAACAAATATTAAAAATAGTGAACATTACCACCAATCATATATGAGCAGGCAGGTCTAAAACGGATGTAGTGTGACTCATACTCGACAAGGCATATAGAACATTCAACAACAATCGAGTATCAACCCAAATTCATCAACATAAATCAATAAATATTTAGTTGTCAACATTCATCAATAATGGACTTATCAAGCAAAGAAAAAACAAATACAATGACACCAATCGCATATGAATATGCATGTGTATAATGGCTCAAGCGTAACTCGCATTTGACAAGGCTTTGACAACATTCAACAACAATAGCATGGTAACCCAAATTCGAAAAAATGGTTCAATTTGAACAAAATAAATCAATTCACACTCGGTTGTCAAACAATCAACAACAATGGACAACCGATTATATAAACCCATACTCATACACACAACTCAAATATGGACATACAATCGAAATACAACAATTAAAGTACATATTCAGACGGATTAATTGCGGATAGTCGAAGGAAACCCAAATGTGTGTAAGAATCGACGAAGAACATAATGTTTTGATGCAGTACGACGAATATAGTAACTTAATTCACCGTATACGGTCACCGAACAGGATATTATGATGTAGAACACCTAATAGCGTTTTAGCCCACAAAAAACCCTAAATTGAAGAATCGAAAAAACTAGGGCATTCAAGAATGTTCATTACCTCGAGTGAAGACGTTGAAAGGAGAATAAAGAATACGAATACAGTCACTGTAACAACCGAATATGGCCACCAACCAGGATATTAAGTTGTACAACTCCGAATACAATCGACCACAAAACCGAATACGAAATCGATCTCCAACCACTGGGCCGGCGAATTCAATGGCTCCGAATTTTTGAATGCAGCAGTTGAAGAAGAAGATAGTCACAATGAAATTAGGGATTTCGTTAGTTCTAACCATGAAAAACCCCTAAATTGAAGAATCGAAAAAAGATTGTTCTTGATGAATACCTCGAGTGAAGACGTAGAAAGCCGAACATAGTTGCTTGTGTAGATGAATGGGGAAGAAAGACGAACACAGAAAGCTCCTGCAACTATCGCCACTAAAGAAACGATTCAGTTGAAGAACACGAGATTGTGTTCTGGAGGAATAAGCGGGATACGAAAATAACCGTAGAATATTTAGTGGTTTTATTAAAGGAAAATTTTAAAATTGAGGGAAGTTATGGAGAGTGGGGTTGCACACGCGCCTGCAACTTCCATAAATTTGTTTAGTATTTATATATATTTTTTTTGTTAATTAAGAAACTGCTTAATCTCATCCGTCCATTATATTGATCCAACGAATATAATTCGTTCTCATTGAACACTATAAGAGCTGTTTACATTGAAGCCAAACTCTCTATATATATATATTGTTTACACAAAAGTTGAGTTACACAATCAAAAAGATATGTCATTTACACAAAATTTGGTTACACAAGTCCGTCATTTACGCAAAGTTTGATTACACAAGTCTGTCATTTACATATGGTTTGGTTACACAAGTCCAAACCCTTTACGCAACATTAATGTCCTCGTAGCCATTTATGCAGCCTTCAACAATGGAGACTGGGGTGGGGCGGGGAGGCGCTGGCATCATCGGAGACGGGGATGGGCGGCAATTCGTCGGAGGCGGGTTGGGCGGCGCTGGCGTGAGTCCGCGATGATGATGGTCTACTGGATGCAAGCCTTTCAAATTTTAACCGCCTACAACTAATCGTCCTCGCAGCAATTTACGCCGCCTTCAACAATGGGGATTGGGGCGGGGCTGGGCGGCGCTGGCATTGTTGGAGGTGGGGTTGCTCGGCAATTCATCGAAGGCGGGATAGGCAACACTGGCACGACGATGGTGGTCTACTAGACTCCTCTGTCGCAGTCGGATCAGATGCGTGATTGTCGCGGATGAAGATGAAGATTACTTGAAGAAGAACTGCGATGATGTAGAAGCCTAAACCTTATAGCTTGTCGCAGTTGGATCTGATGCGCGAAGACGGCATAGGCTACGGACGAGTCTCCATTACCGTCGGGAAGGTTGCGGTGGAAGACGAGTCTCCATTAGCTCCGGGAAGGTTGCAGACGGTTTTTGAGGAGTTATGAGTTGTTGTAGTTTAAAAGGGATACAAAAATCTCAAATATTCAGCTGCCAAATAAATTAAATGGTTTCCTTTTTTTGATAGTTTAATATATTCTTTATAATTAACTATCTTTAACTGCCTAATCAATATCATATTTATCATTTATTCATCTTTATTTATAATTGATAATTGGTAGGAGCCTAGTTAGTAATCAATTTACAAAAAGTGTCTTACTAGCTCAATTTTCTTAAAAAAAATGTTTGTTTTCTAGCACAACGGGTGTAGCATAGGAACAACGTGGTCGATAAATTTATTGATCATACAATGCACTTTTTAAAAATGGGATTAGATAGCTATTCACATGTTACCTAAAACATATATCCAATTTATGCTTGAAAATTATATGCTTGAAATTTGACCCCAAAAAAATGTATGCTTGAGAATTGTATGTAGGTAAACAAGTATGTGAGAAATGTGAACGTTGTAACAATGGTTATAATTATGAACATTGAAAGTTGTAACAATGGTTATAATTATGAACATTGAAAGTTAAAATATATGCATAGAGATGAAGCACGTTGTGATGTTTAGATAAAAAAACTCAAAATTTTAATTTGATCCAAAATTAATTCTGTTTTAAAAAAAATGTTGGTATACAAGATGAAGATAATGCACAGTTTAATGATCTCGAGGATTACATCTCATTTCACGATCTAATATAGTATATAGGAGTAGAAAAAAGTGCATGCACATGAATTCGGAAGCGTTTGAAATACGCATACGAGTATGCGAGGTACGCTCTGACTTCGCCTGCTTTAAAGAGTGTTCCCACGTGGTAGAACCTCCTCATTAAATATAAGGTTTTTATGAGGCCGGTCTTGAGTTGTCATCCAAGCGTAAATTACTCTTGTGTGTTTGATATGTTAGAGACGGTCCTTATATAAGCCAATCTTTGGTTTTGTGGGGAATGTTGCGTCACTCACACGGCGTCCAAGAACTGTTTTCATACAAGGGGTGTAGTCGAGGCTCCTTTGTCCAATGATGGGTTTGTTGCTTTCTTCATTTACGGTTTTCCATGGCCTTCTCCTCAAATCGTTGCTTCTCAGGATAATATTGATGTTGTGTTGGTTCAGAGTTCCTTGGTGTTCATGGTGGGTTTATGGTCTCTATGGTTGAGAAGGTTTTTAAGGCTACTGTTCTAAATGTGAAGAGAGTCCCGTCGAAGTGCAGCTTGGGGTTTTCTAGGGTTTTCAAAGGCGTCATGGATCCTGTTATTTCTAATCCCTCTTGTTTGTCCACGTGGGTTTGCCTCCTTATTTTACCTCGGTCTATCCTTCATCGGTATAAACCCAAATCTTATTTTGAAAATCGGTCGGGTCTGAAGTAGAGTTTGCAAACCGAGAATATCATTAGGGCTATTTTGTTGTGGAAGGAGCCAGTAGGTATTATTTGCCTTGTTGATGATTTTTTGTCTTTTGAGTTTGATTTCCGGCCTTTGGATGCGGGCGTTAGTCAAGAAGAGGTTAATATGAGGCAGTGTAAAAGAAAAGTCAGTGATGGTCATTTTGCGGTTGCTATCCATATTTTCACGTCCTCGGGTATTGCCCCCCGTCTAAGAACACTTTTCTTGGACTTTTGGATACGCACCCTGCTTTTCCACGACCTTCTTTACCTTCGCCGGTCAGCTGCGAAGTTGCTTTGCAAGTTAACAAGAGTTTGGTCCTTGATAGGATTAGGAGTTTTCCTAAGGGTATCTCCTGTGGTAGGGATGGCTTGCGTGCCCAACATTTGTTGGATGCCCTTGGTGGTGTTGTTGTTGTTATTGCTAACGAGCTTATTGAGTCGGTTTCTGGTGTTGCCAATCTGTTCCTTAGTGGATGTTGCCCGGCCTCCCTTAGTGAATACATTACGAGTGCTCCGCTCATGCCTCGCCTTAAACCGGGAGGTGGTATTTGTCCTATCGTTGTTGGATCTATCTGTAGGCGTCTGGTTTCTAAAGTTGTTGCCTCTACTATCGGTAAGTCCTTGGGACCTTATTTCGAGGATGGTCAATTTGGGATTGGCGTTTTTGGTGGTGGTGAAGCGATTTTGCATGCGGTCAATCGGTTAGTGGAATCTCAAGGAGAAGATGATAGCCTTTCCATGCTTCTGGTTGATTTTAGAAATGCTTTTAATTTGGTTGATCGTAGTGTTATGATTTCTCAGGTCCGTCGGTTGTGCCCTGTTATCTCTTCTTGGGTTGTAATCTGTTATACTCGTCCTGCCCGTCTCTACTATGAGGAGCATGTCCTATATTCTTGTCAAGGGACTTAACAAGGGGACTTTCTCGGCCCGTTTCTTTTCTCCCTTGTTCTTCATCCCCTTATCCAAAAAATTTCGGACTCTTGCCGGTTGAAGCTCAATGCATGGTATCTTAATGATAGGACTTTGATTGGTGATACATTGATGGTTAGCAAGGCACTTGGTATCATCGTTGTTGATGGCCCCACTTTGGGAAATCACCTTAATATCGGTAATACGGAGATCTTTTGGCCGAAGGTTGATCCACGTAGTAGAGAAGTTGATGTTTTCCCTGAGCATATCTCCAGGCCATTAGATGGTGTCAAAATTCTGAGTGGTGCTGTTAGTATTGACCCTGCCTTTTGTTTTCAGGTGGCTTTGATGAGGGTTGCAAAAACCAACTCCTTGATGAAGGCCATTATGAGATTGGGAGATCCCCAATGCGAGTTACTGCTTCTTCGGGCCTGCATTGGGGTGTCCCATCTTTACTTTGCGATGCGGATTGCTGCCCTCCCATTGTGCCTAGGCTATGAGTGTCTTTGATGACTCTTTGTGTAGTGCGGTTGAGTACATTGTTACCGCTGGAGGGGTTGGGTTTGACCCTCTTTAGTGGTGTCTTTCCACTATGCCGATTAGTGATGGTAGGCTTGCTATTTTAACTTGTGTTGATACGTTGCATTTTGCCTTCTTGACTTTAAGGACCTAGACCCGTGGCTTGTAAGATCAAATCTTGAGATTTTCGGGTGTTTCAAGTGATGGTGTTGCTTTTGAGTCTGTTGTTGTTTGGGTTAACTTCTGTAAAGATTACGACTTGGACATGAGTGTGATACGCCCAACCCCCCATTTAATGAAGAAAATGGTTGGATGTTATTACAGTATCGTGGATAAGTGTCTTCTGAGGGAGTTTGATCTTTCGGTTAGGCACAAGACCTTAATTGAAAACTGAGATTACCCCTGGCTTAGTAGTGGCTCAAAGCTGTCCCGGTTTCTAATCTTGGTCAGGATATGAACCGGCTACCTTTTGGACTATCGTTAAGTATCAACTCGGTATTAAGATGTTTAGAGAGGGTTTCAAAAGTGGAAAAGGAAAAGGAAAGAAAGTGATACCCCTTGGAACTACAGTTGTCAGCATATTTCTTCCTTTTGTTTTCAATAGCCACCCTCACAACTTTACCTACGATGAAACCAGTAAGGCCATAAGAAAAGAAGGGGGACAAATCGGTGATGTCGACACATGAGTCTTTGCCCTGAAACCAATTATAGAAAAGAATGTCAGTTGGGCGGAGCTCTCCTCCATCCCTATCAACCATGTCAGTAGGAGCCTCCTTCCAAAAAAAACCCTATCTTTAAGCACTCATCTAATAAGGCATCACAGACCATGTTGTGCCGGTGTTTAACGCCAACCTGCGCAACACAAGTTAGAGCGTGGTCACCCCAAGCGTCCAAAATGCCTTTCTCACATGCAGGACATTTGGAACCCCCTAAACATCTCAATATAAAGGCGACATTTAACAACATTCTGAAATGTGGACGGGTTCATAACTTGTCCAAGACCAGAGACCAGGACATCCCTTAACCACTATTGAGCTAGAAGAAGTTTCAGGTTTTTAATTAAGGCATTATGCCTTACAAAAAGGTCAAAACCCCCTTGGAGGCACTTATCCACAGTCATTTCCTTCATTAAATGTGGGGTTGGTTGTATCACACTTGTGTCTAAGTCATCCTCCTTACAGAAGTTGACCTAATGAGCAATAACAGACTCAAAATCAACACCATCCCTTGACAGACCAAAATATCTCAAAATTTGATCATGCAATCCATGAGATTGGGTTCTCGATGCAAGGAAGACGTTATGCAACGTGTCAGCACATGTGTAGATACCGAGACCCCATCACTAATCGGCATAGTGGAAAGACGCCACTGAAGAGGGCCAAACCCACCCCCACCAGCGGTGACGATATACTTGACCACGCAAAGGAGAGAGTAATCATCAAAGACACTTTGTGCATCAGAAAAATGTGAGGATGGGGTAGTCCGTATCGCAAAGTAAAGCCGGGACACCCTAGAGTAGGCACAAAGAAGTAGTAACTCACATTGGGGATCCTCCAATCTCACAATAGCTTTCATTAATATGTTAGTTTTCAGAACTCTCTTCAAAGTCACCTGATTACAAAAGACCGGGTCAAGACTAACGACACCACCCAGAAGCTTGACACCATCCAACAATCGGGAGATATTCACAGGGAATCCTCGGCCAAAAGATCTCAGTTTTACCGACATTAAGGCGGAGACCTAAAACGGGTCCATCGGCGATGATGATGGCGAGCGCTTTACTAACCATCAACGTATCATCGATCAACGTACCATCGTCAAAATAACAAGCATTGAGCTTCAACATACAAGTGTCTGAAATCTTCCGGATAAGAGGGTGGAGAACAAGCGAGAAAAGCAAAGGGCCAAGAGGGTCTCCCTACTGAACCCCCTGACAAGGACATGCTTAACATAATAGAATCGGGCCGGGCGGGAATAACATAAATCAACCCAAGAGGAGATAGCAGGGCAAAACCTACGAACTTGAGCAATCATTGCACTACGGTCAACTAAAGTGAACTTCTTGAAGTCCACCAGAAGCATGGTAAGACAATCATCACCTCCTTGAGATTCCACTAAACGGGTGACCGCATGCCAAACCGCTTCCCCACCCCCAAACACACCAACGCCAAACTGAGCATCCTCATAGAGCCAACAACAATGGAACGGATACCACCTCCAAGTTTAAGAAGAGACGTGAGAGGAGCACTTGCGACGAATTTGCTAAGGGAGGCAGGGCATCACTCACTAAGGAATAGGTTAACAACACCAGTAATCGATTCAATCAGCTCAGCCACAATAGCTACACCACCACCACCACCAAGGGCATCCAACAAGGGTTGGGCACGCAAACCGTCCCTACCATAAGAGGTACCCTTAGGAAAACTCTTAATCCTGTCCGAAACCAAACTCTTGTTAACCTGAAGAGCAACTCCGGGAATCACCACCGACGGGACGGAAGGAGGCGAGAAATCCGAATGCTTATCATGAAGCTCCTTAAGAGTGTCCTCAGACCGGGGGAGGGGAGGGCAATACCGGAGGACGTGAGAATACGAATAGCAGCAACAAAATGTCAATCACTGACTTTCCTTTTGCCACTACAAGAAAACTAATATATAATAGCAATAATTAATAGCGTTTGTATACAAAATGCTATCAAATATGTGGTCTTAATATATAATAGCGTTTTAATATCAACCCAAACGCTATTAAAAAAAGGCGTATATATTATTCCTCCCTCTAGCGCGTTCCTTAAAACTAACTGTTCTTTACAAACGCTATTAATAATACAAAAAGTAGCAACAACGATATGAATGTTGATTTGCAGATCTCTCTCCCTCCTTTCAACGCCTCTGCCCCTCTCTCCTTTGAGCGCCGCTCTCTCTTCCGACTTCTCTCTGTCTCTCCCTCTCCCTCTTTTGTACTGAAGCTCTCTATCGACTCCTCTTCGAGTCCTTATTCCGGAAACCATCAAGGAATCTCTTGTCGAACCTTCCCCCGGCAACCCTCAACTCGTCTCCCATCGACTTCTTCGATCCAGCAGCCTTCAAAACGTCTTCATCAGGTTTTCTTCTTTTACTTGGACTTTTTTTTAATTTGTGCAAGAGTGAGATGAACGATTTTTCCTAAACACAATCCTAAAATTAGGTTATTCTTCTCCCTGAAGTTCTTCTCTACTTGTCAAATTTTGCTCTTGTGGATTTCTCTCGTTAAAGATTTCTCTTGAAAGTTAGAAGAGGGGAATTGCCGCTCTCTCCATTCGAAAGATCAAGATAAATCAAGCTCCCTTATCTCTATGCTTTGCTTACGTTGATTTCTCTTGTTCAAATGCTGATTAGTAAATGGGTTAATTTACATTGCTAATTAATCCTCGAGCCCTTTCCCAATACCTTCACTCGTTAGGTCTGGAGGCTTTTCCTCACCCTAGGGATGGAATACCCCTCTTATCCTGAACTTTTCTCAACCTTCAAAAATAATACGGACTTCTTGGCTAATTCCAACATCAGTATTGCTGTAGAAAACATCATTGTGACTAAAAGGCCTGATGAAGACAAACAATTTAGATCTACACAAAAAACCTCAACGCCCTATTCAACTTGGCATAGTATAGCTCATATGTTATGATTTTTTATTCAGACATGTTATTGTCATTAATTTCTAAAAGTGTAATCAGTGTTTTGTTTGTTGGTGTTGTATGACTTGTTGACATGTAGTTTACATAGATGTTTTCCACTTTTTGAACAGGCTTTTAGAAGGCTCACATGTTATGAATTTTTTATCCTATCTTGATTTCTACCACTTTTTTGAAGGTATGTGCTTTCAAACTCTTTCTCTTTCGCTGTTTAGAATTAAGGTTGTGTTGCTTGTTGTTTGAATTCCAATGAAAGTTCTATGGCATCCATATGAATTGTATTTTTCATCTTTGGTTGTTAGTTTAAAGAATTTCACTCAAAACATCCTTCCATTTCTATGATTGTACATTTATATTGTTGAATATGTGTATATTTAATCTTTTCTATGCGTGCATATCATTCGAGCAGTTTCATCACACAAAACACCCTCTTCCTATATGAGAATTGTAATTTACCAAATTAAATAAAATCTGCAATCATTGTCTTTTTACTTGGATTTTGGTTATGAATGGAAGAAGGTAAGGAAGATGACATATTTGTATAAGTTCGTAAAGGATCCTACTAATACTATATGAGGATGCTAAAGGGGAAGGAGTATGTTCAGCATTGTAGACGTCGTGTGTCTGATGGGAATGCCCCAGTGCCCCACTGTCTGTACATGATACCATGCCAGTAGGTGTTGATCCTCCTCAAGAGCATATCATACTTGATGAGAATATGAACTCAAAATATTATTCATATTATGAAATTGGATGTTTTAAAGTAAGTGTATGGTCTATCAGTCATTCGTCTATATGTTAGAACATCCAACTATACTCATTTGTACCGCTTATAATTTGCTTTCTCTAGCCTAGTCAAGACAACAAGTTGGTTGCATGTGCAGAGGATACAAAAGAAGATGAGATTAATATTGTGTACATAGTATAAGCATATCACATGATTCCTTAAACTAAGTGTATGGTCTGTCAGTCATTCTTCTATAATTTGCTTTCTCTAGCCTAGATAATAAATCATCACATAGTATAAGCAGATCACATAAAACCTTAAACTAAAGAAGTCTAAATAATATCATCGGTTTTGCTATAACTTTATGGAAGGGGGATAAACACTAAGAACATGAAAACACTACTACTTTACAGATTAATCGTTAAAATTTATCACAATCCTTTTCTACAAAGCATGGGATTACATATTGCATCACCGAACATGAACCATCTTCATAGTCTAGCCTTATACAAACATGGGATTACGCATTTTTTAAGGTTAACATTTTCCACCATGCTTAATAGATTAGTTAAAATATAAATCTAGAGATGATTTATCCTCATACTCATTGAGTTACTTAAAATCTTTCTTTTTTCCCCCTAAAACTCCAAATATAATTAGACAGAGAAAAGGAGTGTGATACGTTTTGAACAAGCTCGGTAACAAGTTTAATTAGTGTTTCGCATAAGTCTATTTAACAACTTTAAACAATTTTTTTTTCCTTTGATGCTTTTTTTTTCTTCGGTTCATACTACTCATAGAAAAAGAGTATCTTTTGCATCAATAAGAAAGAGAAAAAAAAATGACCAAATGAAAAGGACGCGCTTTGTTCATTTGTTCACATCTTTTTGGTTTTCACTGTGGGATCATTTTAGTTCTAACCAGCCTGTAGTCATTACCAGGACCGGTTTTAATGGTGCATGGGTGAATTTTAACTAGACTGTGGGCTCATTTTAGTTCAAGTCCACAATTTTCTGTATATATTGACCAAAATCAATTGCTATATGAGTTGTTTAGTCTTTTTGGTTTATGATCTTGTCTGCTTTGCTAACTTGCTTTGTTCACAGATTTCTCTAGATTTGTTAAAGCTTTATTGGTAATTCAATTTCAATGTCTGTTTGCGAGCAATTGGTTTTGGTCGGTTTAGTTCGTGCAGTGCTGTATTATTCCAATTTCTATTTTTTTTTTATTGTGTGGTATTAGTAATCTCTTTTCTTTGTGCATGCATATTTTTTATGATTTGGTACTATAATGCCCAATTTATTGATAATCTTTTTAATTTAAATATCTATTAGTGAATCCTTTACTAAAATGTCAATATTCTTTCTTTATTCTACTTCTTTCTTAATTCTACTAGTAAATTCTACTTCTTTCTTAATGCTACTTTTTTCTTAATTCTACTAAAATGCCCATTTTATTAATTGCACTTCTTTCTTAATTCTACTTCTTTCTTTATTTCTTAATTCTACTAAAATGCCCAATTTATTGATAAACTGTTTTTGTGACTTTGAAACAAAAGCACATTTTACTTTTCTGTGTTCAATATTCTTTCTTGATTCTACTTCTTTCTTATTTAAACTAGTGAAACCTTTACTAGAATGCACAATTTATTGATAATCTCCTTTAATTTGAAAATCTATTAATGAATTTTGGTTTCATGTTTACTATTTAGTAAATACACACTTTTTAAAATATTAAGTTCATGTTTGATTATAGATAGTGCTTTTCAAACTGCATTTTCTTTGGTAGAAATGTTTAAATCTTGCCTCCCAATTTGAATATTCACACTTTGAATCTTCTTGTAACTGTTGCTGCATATATGGTTACAAATTGCACTTTATTAGCCAAAAATGTTTAACTAATATCTAGTAGTATTCTTCAACCGCATTGAACGGATACAATGACACGGGAGGCTGACACTGATCATCTAGATGAAGAAATCAAAGATATAAGAAGTAGTAAATGATCAAGTGATTTGGATGCAGATAATATTAAAGGTAGTGGCAACGCAAGAGGCAAGTCAGCTGCTATTTCTGGATTGTTCAAGGCCTATGGAAAGGAAGGTAAATCTGTTTGTTGGGGTGACTAGGTATGATGCTCGTTTTGTCACATCAACTATGTGCATTGCAACTTTATTACAAAGCAGTATGGCTGATTATCCTCCTATATGCTTGCTCTGTTAATTTTATATGTATATGTTTGTTCTAAGCTCTTTCTTTTAAAAGAAATTAAATAATTTTCTATTTGCCCTAGGTTAAAGTATAAGGTCAATGGAGTAAACTATGACGAGCTTTTGTGGTGGATGTTATCCAGAAATGAGTAAAATGATGGTCTATAAATATTCATTATTTGGTTGACATTGAAGAACACAACGAGAATGTTGGGCTTTTAACTGACACATGTTGGAACTAGAAGGGTTGTACAAATATCAGTTGGGTTTATGATCTTCTTCTCAATTCTAGGTATTGTTTGTTCAACAATGGTATTCGGTATTTATGTAGTCTGTTTCTCAAAATCTCAATAATTTGACTTACAGGTAAATTCGGAGCATGCACCCTTCGCGGTGCGGAATCCCTTGCTCTCTTCGTCCGGTGAGGTGATGAAGGAGAAGGTCCGATCGATGTGCATGCATTTTCAACGGGTTTATGATGACGTCATCGGAGGATCCGGTGGTGAAGGGGCGTGGGAACAACAGGAAATGAATGCTGGCCAGCCCAATTAGGGGGTTAGGAAAGCAGGAAAGGAGAAGGTCCAGTGTGCAAGCATTTTAGATTAGTATTGTCAAACTATGTTCTCTTGGTAAACAATTGTTCTAAACAACTCATGTATTGTATCATTTTGAATCTTTAAAATGAAACAATGTGGTTTTTTTCTTATGTCGTTATTGAGTTTCTATACCATTTATATAAAACGCTATTGTTAAGTTTTATAGCGTTTATCAAAAACGCTATTATTAAGTTTTATAGCGTTTATAAAATACTATAGATGACATTATTTACATAGCATTTGAGGAAACGCTATTAATTGGTCCACTTTTTCATAGCGCTTCATCAAACGCTATAATATGTCCATTTTTTCATAGCGTTTGCACAAGCGCTATTAATAGGTCCACTTTTCCATAGTGTTTCCTGAAACGCTATAATAGGTCCACGTTTTCATAGTGTTTATCAAACGCTATAATAGGTCTACTTTTTCATAGCGTTTGCACAAACGCTATTATTGGTTACTTTTCCATAGCGTTTCTACAAACGCTATAATAGGTCCACTTTTTCATAGCGTTTGCACAAACGCTATGAAAAGCTGTTACCCTATTATAGCGGGCTCTGTCATAGCGTTTATAAAAACGCTATTAATGTATATCATAGCGTTTTTCAAACGCTATGAATGCTTCTAAATGTTGTAGTGTGCATTGCCTCATATTGACTTCTTCTTGACTTACGTCAGCATCCTTCGGACATGAATCAAACTCAGAAGACAAAAGATCATCAACAAGGCATCTAATACCTCCCTGTTCCTTCCACAACTGAGTAGCTCTCACAATACAGTCAGCCTATAACATCCTCTTCAAGCCCAAACGATTTTTGGAGCAAAATTTAAACTTATATCGATGAAGGATACATCGAGGTAAAATAAGGAGGCAAACCGACACACACACGTAAGAAGGATCAAAGATAACTCGATCAAGGGCGCTTTATAAAATCCTAGGGAAATAAAATTAAAGATTGTAGTAAATTGTATTTAAAAATTTGAAGCGGTGCACATGAGGTAAGGTATTATTATTTTGTGTTTCCTTGATACTTCCTGGGTGCATCGAAATCTAATAAAGTGATATATTAAATTCTGAATGATGACATGAACAAAATTATTGTCAAAAGTAGAAACAACCACTCCAAATCGACTATGTACGTTGAATGCCCAAAATCTTCCATACACAACAATACCCCAACACTATGATGAAAGGAATGAAAAATAGCGCATTACTGTACGTGACAATGAAATATCACAAATATATATATATATATATATATATATATATATATATATATATATATATATATATATATATATATATATATATATATATATATATATATATATATAGGGTGTAGTTTCAATGAGAACACTCCTAACGTGTCTACATGAGAATAATCGTACACCGTTGAATAGTGAGTATTAAGGGTTGAGATTTAGAATAGATATCATAATTAATAATAACTACGAATAATAATAATTAAGAATTCAACAATAACTAGGAATAATACATTAAATGATATGACACATTCGTTTCAAAACTAATAATAATTACGAATATGTTCTCATGACTACACGACAAGCCTGTTCTCATAGTATATATATATATATATATATATATATATATATATATATATATATATATATATATATATATATATATATATATATATATATATATATATATATATATATAAAGAGGAGAAAGAGGTCAAACGTAAAATGGTAAATAAAAGAGTTCCACCAACTAGAATGAAGGGTAATGAGTAAGAACCAAAACCCCAAATTTCAACTACCCAACCAAACACAAGAAACGCACACTAACACAAATATTTCACTTTAAGTTCAACTCCAACATTTTTCAACCAAAGATCACTATGACAAAAATATATTACATGCAATTTCACATGCAATTAGAATATTACAATAAATGCACCAAATCCTTTTTAAAGATATTAAAAAAAATAGTCTATTTTTTCTTATAGACCTATAAATTACATCCAACTTCACATGCATTTAGCATATAATCAATGCATATTGTTTTTCATAAGCAAAAATAAATAAATAAATAAATAAATAAATAAATAAATAGCGATCACCTAACTTCTTGTTTTAGACCTATATATCGGACGGATTAGAGTTTTGATTATTAATCTATAAAGTTTATTATCGTAATATTTTTTGAAGAAAAGAAAAGTCTGACTCAGTATCCTTAAATAGAGTTCTAGGTTTTAAACGCAATTCAATCACAAATATAATTTGATCACAATTTTTTTTTTTTTTGTAGTGGAAGGAGGGTTGAATATATGTCTTCATAAATTTTCATAAAAAATTAAAATAATAAATTTCTCCTACAGTAATAATTATTTTATTTTTGTTATTGGTGTACATGAATAAAAATATAAATAAAGAATTGAAAACAAAATTGACGAATTAATTTGACTTGGTGGTGATAATAATTTGTGCAATACAGCTACAATTGTTGAAGCATATCGTACATGGGTCCTTTATGTTTGAAGTGGTGTCAAAGATATATAATTCAGAATATACAGATACTTTTGGATTGGATTGGAAACTTCACCTCTCTTTCGAATGTCGTATTATATATATATATATATATATATATATATATATATATATAATTCCTATTTTCTTAGGCGGTGAGAAAATTTTTGCAATAGTTAAAATATGTGAGCTATAAACTAGACTCTTCAACCCAAGAAGCTTATAATAAAAATAAATTTAATTTTAATTTCCAAATGGAATAACATAGTCTAATTAAATCTCTTTTTTCTATATTATCTTAGAAAATATCCAATTTTACTCTACATACAAATCGATATCAATTGTCGTTTATCAATGTTAATTCTCCGATCTCTCTAATACGATTTTCTGAGAATTCGGTGGTTTTCTCCGACAAAGGTAGCAATGGGAGGCGAATAGGGTCTAATGGCCGGAAACAAAAAGGATAGGATCGCATGAGGTGAAGATGATTCGTTGTTACATGTGACAATTAAGTTTCTTATACATGCCAAACCTGATTAAAGCTCCTTTATATGAGATTAAGAAAATCATCCACGAGATTACACTTTATATTAACTTTAGTGATTATTTAAGTTGATTGGAGAATAATCATCAAATTTAATTATCTTTCAAAATTGTCACAAATAATAGCCGTATCCTAATGAGGACATAAAAGGAAAATGGAAAAGAAGTGGTGAAGTGGTTTCGTTGGATGTGATACCCTAACAATAACAAGGACGAGAAGTCACCCCACATGTTGCTGTTCTTGGTCCGTACAGCTGAGCTGCCTTTAATCCGCGTTTGGTCAATTTGTGTGGCTACACAATATGGTATCCAACCATGCGTTCCAGATGTTAACCCAAGGAAAAATATTATTAAGTCTAAGTGATATAATTGATACTAGTGGATTAATAAGCTTATTAAGTGTGTTTTATACATGAAAAAAAATTAATTTATATATAATGTATGAGATTTGTGAACCGAATAATTTTTATTTCTTGATCAGATATTGTATATATAGACAAATATAAAGTGATAAAACGATAAACTAACTAATAAGAGATAAATCTAAATATAGAGTCCAATACTCTAACGTCCCCGCAAGATAGATGTGTGATTCAACAACTCTAAGTTTGAACATTAGAAATTTGAAAGTTTTTGGTTTTCGACGCTCCTTGCATTTGAGTCTTCACCGCAAAAATTGTTGTTGGAGCGAAGATATGCAAGAAGGACTTGAAGGACCTCCCTCCCTTCAATGGTCATCGTTTTGTTGGTAAGTAGATTAGCGTCCTAAGTAGGTTTTGTGCTCTAGGACGTAGGTTAAATAGCGTTCTAGGGTAGATTTTGGGCCCTAGGACGCAAGCTGATTAGCGTCCTAACTAGGGTAGGTTTTGGACCCTATGATGTAGGTTAATTAGCGTTCTAGGGTAGGTTTTGGGTTCTAGGACGCAAGCTGACTAGCTTCCTAGATATGGTAGGTTTTGGGCCCTATGATGTAGGTCGATTAACGTCCTAAGGTAAGTTTTGGGTCCTAGGGTAGGTTGGAGTGAAATGATGCAATGAGGAGCTTTGCTCTTTCTTTTGTTGGAACGAAATGATGCAATGAGGACTTGATGAACCCCCACCTTTCTTTGCAGATTTAGTGAGAACTTGATGGACCATCCTCCCTTCTTTGCTCCTTGGGTTATGAAAACTTGCGGGACCTCTCTCCCTTTTTTACTCCTTGGGGTTTGAGCGAGAGATACTATGATGACTTGTTGGACCTCCCCCTCTTCTTTACTCTGTGTTTTGTTGGCGATAATAACACACCAATAGGGATTGAAACAAAGAGATATTATGAGACTTGATGAACCTCCCTCCCTTCTTCGACGGTAGAGTCGGCTCTAGGGTGCTGGTAGGTTGGTGTGATAGTCGCACCACCATGTTTATTTAGGAGGAAGTGTGTTTATGGATCGTAGGCTCCAATACCATGTAGAGACTTGTGAGTTGAAGGCTTGTTTATTCCATTGATCAAATATTGTTTATGTAGACAAATATAAAGGGACAAAACGGTAAACTAACAAATAAAGAGATAAACTCAAATATGCGGCTCAATACTCAAACATATAAATTAAAATTTTATAATTTGATGGATAAATAACTATTTATAAATTTTATATTTTCTTGGTCATGGAGACAGAGAGACACTAGCCTCGCCTGTAAATAGATAAACTCAAAGAAAAAAGCTAACATGTGACAAGTCTTTAGGAATCCTCGAGCATCATTTTTCAAATAGGAAAATAAACTAGATGGAGAAGAATGTAAAACATGATAACCATAAGGAACATTAAAAGCAAGAGTAGCGAGATCATCCACGACAATGCTCGCTTCTCTGTAAGTATGATGTAACTAGCAGGATCAGTCTCTACGAAGAAAGCATTGACACCTCGACACCAGGATGAATAACGAATGTATGGTGGGAATGCCTTTTCTCACTAGATTCACCACAATTTTGAATAAATCTCGATAAAGACGCTATGCAAACCTTTCTCCCATGCAAGATGAAGTCTCATGCATAACCCTCAAAGCTCCATTATCGGGATAGTGGCCGAACCAATATTAAACAAAAAGCCTCCCAACCACTGCCCCTAGAAATCTTTTATTAAACCAACAACATACGCACTCTCCTCCCCGAAGTTGACAGCGCCGTCGGATTGAGCTTCACCCAAACACTCAGGCTACAACAACTAGATGATGTAGACCGAAGTTTTCTCCTTCTGATGTAAATTATCTTAGCCCGAGATAAAAGAAGTAGAAAGATACTTTACCTGGTTGGTAATAAATATGGTATTTAGAGGAAAAGGAGAGGAACCCTGGAAAACGAAAGCGTTACGATACTTCCACAACCCACAACCCTACAACGAATAAGATACTCCATGAAAATCCCGCAAAATGCACTCTAGAAGAAGATAAGTTCAACCAAATCCACTATGAATTCTGTAGCGAGAAGAAAGGGCTGACGATATCAAGCGGGATTATATAACCCCTGAAATCACAAATCACAACACAATCCCGCAGCAAATGCAACGAGGTTTTGGCGCGATTACCATAAAGATTGGATAAGGGCACTTTGAGTAATGTGTCTCCTAACTCGTTATGTATTACTCATTAGTATGCCCCACACTAGGATTTACATGAATGTTCAAATACATTACGGTATATCCAAATGCCAAATAGCTCGAAAAACATCAAAGTCGGGGTTGTCAATGTTATGCCCGGAGAATAGCTATCATACACCGAAGACACGATGTAAATGCATAATGCCATTGAATTCATGCTTTCATGTAACACCATCATCAACCGCAACAAGGTCTTTGAGCGTGTAGCCAACAATCTTCATCAACGCCTGTGCAGGGAACTCATCGCTGAAACTATTCTAGTTCCAGCCAAGACAATCGACCTAGTAGTCCGACATGTAACCAGACCAACTAGATCCTCCAAAATCTAAAGTCCTGAATTCCGATAACGGATGATCCATACACCAACTGCTAAGCCAAAAGCGAGTCGAATTCCATTAAAGACAACCCATTTAATCTCTTGGACAAAACCTCTTCTTTTGCCCAAACAATGCTTCGAAGAATGGCCGAAACCCTTTCGTAAATAAAACAATCAGAAGATCTCTATAACCATGAATAATGTACTTATTAGTGAGGATGGAGGACCACAACTTACTCTCCTTGTGCATAAACCGCCAAGCAAGTTGTCCAAAAGCTAATACTTTTGCATTCCAAGCCAATTTGATCCCGAGACCACCAAGATACAGTGAATTACATACTTCCTACAAACTCACGAGGTGCATCTCTCTCTTCCTCTCAACACCGTTCCAAATAAAGGACCGATAGATTTTATCCACATAATTGCATATGCCTACGGGCTGTTTGATAGTTCGCATAATATAGGTTGAAAATGAGCTTAATACGGATTCAACTAAGTCAACCGTCCTACAAAACTAAGTACCATACCATTCCAAGAGGCCAATATCGTCTTTGCTTTGTCCACCGAAAAAAGAGAAAACCTCCTTAGAGACACGACTGTGCATAATGAGAAGCCTATATACTTTTTGAAATAAAAAACGATAGGAAAACTAGAATTCCTCTTAATAAAACACTTGAACGAACCTATAGCATTTGGAGAGACAAACAAATGAGATTTAGTAGAGCTCACCTTCAACCTTGAATGTGCACAAAAATCGTCTAAGCACTTCCTAATAAGAGTGACAAATAGCAATGGATGCTTCCGCAAGCTAGACGATGTTGTCCGTAAAAAACACATGTGATATTGCCGACGCCCGCGCTTGATCCTCACCGGCTTCCACTGTCCCATGTCCACAAGCATTTGAATCGCATGACCTAGTCTTTTCAAGGCATAAAACGAATAGATAAGGAGAGATTGAGTCCCCTTGTCTCACTCCTCTAGATGATGTGAACTCATTTAGCATTTCTCCATTCCACAAGACTCTCATCGAGGAGGAACAAATACAATAACTAATCCAGTTCCTCCATTTTCTCAATAAGGCCAGGACAACACAAGTCCCCTCAACAAACTCCCATGAGAGCCTACGATGGCTTTCTCTAAATCAATTTTCAATGCCATCCATTTACGGCCTATTTTCTTTTCCCCACTGAATGCATAATTTCTTTTATTAAAACAACATTATCCTTGATCATTCTATCGGGGATGAATCTACTTTGGAAGGGTCCGACAACATATGGCATGATCGATTGTAACCTCCAAACTAATAGTTTAATAATTATATTAAAATCCACATTACAAAGTCCGATTGGCCCAAATTTTGACACATGATCCGGGTTTTCTCCTTTTGGATTCAATGAGATTAGTGTCTCATCAAGCCAAACCGGCATAATAGTTGTTTCAAAAAAATTTCTGACGCAAGCAACAAGCTTTGGTACAACAGAATTCCTAACATTTTTGAAAAAAATGGCGCAATGCCTATCCTTTGCAAGAGCTAGAGCTTTCATAAGAGCCGTTTTAAAAAGATAGCTTATAATCTCCTATTCAATGAAGGGAAAAATGAGAGAATCAAGCTCAAAGGTAGATATGGTTGAAAAGTTGGAACAAAGGATACATTCACATTGCACTTTATAAGCTCTTTGGAAAATAGGTTAAAAAAAATCAGTGAAAATTTTCTTCATGAGAGACTTATCCGAGATCCAAACGCCATCATTATTCATGATGCAATCTACCTTGTTGGCTCTCCTACGGATTAAGGTACTCGTGGAAAAATATTCCGTAATCTAGTCTTCATCGATGATGAATTTGTCCCTAGATTTCTGAAGTCATAAAACTTCCTCCTAGTCCGGAATCATTTTTATACTCGCTCTGCAATTGAGTATGCAAATACAATAAACCTTTTGATAATTTTTTTTCTAGCTCAAATTAAACACTAAACATCCTTTTAATCAGTTCCGTCTTTTTCAGATCAATCCGTCCAAAAACCTCAAAGTTCCATTTCAAAAAAAATTTCTTTCGGCACAGCCGAGGCTCGTTGAAAATCATTGTCACTAGTCTCAAACCAAGAAGTACTTACCACCTTCTTAAAGTCGGATTGAAGCAACCACGCCGCTTCAAACCTAAAAGGGCGTCTAGATTTATCCACTCTCCTGGTCGGATGAAACTTTAGTAAAAGGGGATTATGGTATGAAGAAAGAACGGGTAAATGTCTAACCGAAGCTTCAGCCCACAAGCTCTACGCATCACTACTCATAAAAACTCAATCTAGGCGCTTCGATTGTCTCATTGCCACCTTCATACCTCTGCTCCATGTCAATGTAGGCCCACTAAAACCCATATCAACCAACTCCATATGGGAATCACTAACCCATTAGCGGAAGGTGTTGGACCGTTGGTATCACTCGAGAGATTCTTGGTCATAGATGTTTTAACAAAGTACAAACAACTTCTCCGCAAGTATTACGGAATCAGATGTAGTATAATCAGGTATCAAATCACAGGAATTGTGTATGAACTAGATAACGTTTATAATTAATTATTTTAAGCAAAAGAAAACATTAAACAAAAAATGATTATATACAAGGCAATGATGGATGTATATCAATGGGAGAAGGTTGATATAAGAAAAGAGGAATCCCTATTATAATGATTTAACATATATATATATATATATATATATATATATATAATAACGAACATTGGATAATGATGAAATTAGGTAGCCATCTAAAATCGCCTTGACCATAGACAAACCAAGACTGTACTTTCCAACTCACGTAACTCTCAATCCAGCGGTTCAACGAGTATATGAAAGCCCATTAAGTATTTAGAAATTTGGAAAAGACCAAGAAAATTTTACGTTTGTGGCCCTTCAGTTTAAAAAGGTTCAAAGACCGAAACTTTCTACGATGATTAGGAATTCTTGAAGTTTTGATAAACTAGAAAGCCTTTTTCAATAAATCGAATAAAACAAACTTCATTTTTGGCCCTTCGATCACTTGTTTTATATAAACCAATAAAAAAACGTCACTCATTTCAGAGGTTTTCAAAATGTTGAGTGAAACACTTGAAAAGAAACAATTTCAAAACCTTAATTCATAAAAATATATGCATACAACATACTTATAACATTATAGGGATCATCAAATCCTTAGATAAGGGAGGAAGATTAGCCAATCATGATAAAATATAAAGCAAAAACCATATATTAAACCAAGAAAGAAGAAACTTACAAGAGTTTGGTTCCTTCAGGCAACCTTCAAGATAAACTAACAATATATGACAGCTAGAATATAGAGGGAATAAAAGACTATTGTGTTCAGGAGGAATCAACGTATCTAACCCTAAGTTTGGGGGTATTTATATAGGGTGAAAATTGGAGTTTAGGTTTACACAAAATATATAGTTTTCATAGATAAAGTCGAGATTTTGGAAGTTCTCGCTGCGACGGCAAAACGGGCAGCCAAACGGCCTAGTGAAAGTCGTATGGTAGCCGTCAGGAGGGCATCTCATACCCTTGTCATCTGCATGTGGACTAGGTTGATGGCATGGGTCATGGCATCGATATCCTAGGCCAGATGGCTAGCCAAGCGGCTAGGTTACGGCCGTATGGTGGTCGTCGGAGGCCGTCAAAAGGGTGTCTCACCGGCGCTTGCCTTCTAATCTTGAATCATTCTCTTCTTCTCCGATCTTACGTATTTTGTGTTGTAGTTCCTCAGTCATATTGATCTTCTTTTCTTCTCTGACCTCAGGAAGGATGCAATCTTTGCATTTTTGGTGTCTTAAATGCATGAAACACATAAAATCCAAGGTAGATACCAATGAAAAAAAAGTGGATGATTTCCATATAAAATGGTATATATGGGATGAAATAGAGGGTATGATATGCATGAAAACATGGTATAAAAAGTTTACATTTTGACACTCGTTAATTCCCGACTCTACCACTACATTCTGACTCATCCAAGACGCAATTTAAATGGGCTCCGACCACGATAGGGCCCTGAGATCTACGATAGCGTCTAACACTTTACGCCAAGCATCAAACCTCCTTTCCGAAGTCGGAGGATTGTAAACCAAAAAGAAGTATAACGAGACTCAATTCATAATAATTTGGGCATGAATAAAATGGTCTTCTTTTTGTTAAATTTGAACATTATGTGAGGAATTGTTCCATAAGAACCATATGATACCTTTTAACCCAATAACCTCTACTCTAGAACAATCCGAGAACTTCATCCATGAAAAAACCTCATATGCTCTTTGTAGTGAGATCTTGGTCTCCACCAAAACAAAAAGTTGAATTTATGACAGTTAACCATGTATTTGAGGGATTTCCGGAACCATTGATTACCCTTACCCCTACAATTCCATAATTGTACACTCATTAAGAACCGTCAACACTGTTGGTCCCGACAAATGATCAAAATTGCCGGTGTGAATAACCCCCATGTCGATATCAGTAGGAGAAGGAAGAATGGAGTGCGGCTCAAGAACAGGATTGGCCTCATCCACCTCCATGCTCAAATCATCTCGAGCATAGTTGGCCGAGGAAAGGGGAACCTAGGACAAAGATTAAAGTGATGAACGAGTGGAAGAAGATGTGTCAGAAACCCTAACAAGAGGGTTATAACTCCTCATTGTTGAAGTCGTTGAAGGTGTTGGTTTTAAAATAACTAAAGAATTAATTTGGCCCAATACTGAAGATGGCCAACAATCTTAGCTCTCTTTGGTTGTTTAGGGCTAACACTTTCAGTAATCGAACTTTAGTTGTGTCTTTGTGCTTGATTGAAAATGAAGGTAAATTATTATTGTTCGTAACAACCGTAATAATTGCAGGCGTTAAAAATATAGCATTTCTCTTGGTTGAATGCTATAACGAAGAATCCGTCAAGGAGTAGTGGAATCTAGTAGATTCAGTTATTGATACCTGTTAAGCGTCGTAACTTCCTTCATGGCCCGCCATTTGTTTCTCTTGGCTAAGTCTCTTTTGCGGTTTCCTTTTGCCTGACATCCAAGGCCCTAAGGAGTACTCCTCGTGAGGTTGGTCTGATGCAACTTCATCCACATGACCGGCTTGATTAGTAGGAATATGGACGGCCTCCACACCAGTATCCGAGTTCTCCCGGTGCACTGCCTACTCGGAAGATTTACTAGCATGTGGGCATCTTACAATGTTATGTCCATACAAACCACAATGGTGAAATATAAAATTCAACCCTTCATATTCGACATGGACCCTCCAGTCTCCAATCAATATGGTGCCAATGAGTGGTCTATCAAGCTCGAGACTCGATTAAACTTGCATCTTGTGGAATAAAGAGTATTAAGGTCGACTTTTAATGGAGTGACAAGCACTGATGCTAATCTATAAAGCACCACGTTATCATAGACTTGCATGGGGAGGTTTGATAACCTTGATCACAAAAAGATGGAACAAGATTATCGTTATATGGATTGAACTGAGATGTCCATGAGCATACGGTAATATAGTGTCTTAAGAGTATCCATGGTCCTTCCGTAAGAACCTTGAGATAATCCTCCTTCTTCTCAAAGAGGATTGCGTAATACCCGTTAGGAAGATCCAAGATGGTCATTATGTATGTCGGCCGCCACAACTGATAGAATTTGCGTTTGAGTAGACGATATGCCACATTCCTTTCGAGGACTTTCATGATCACCACAATCTTTCACTTCTCCGACAAGACATCCACAACATGAGTGTCAGTTTTTGCGATGGATAATCCTCTCACACCCTCCGGAAACTAAATTCATATCCTTTTGATTCGATTAAAATGTCACAACTCAAAGGATCGGTATTAGTCTTTGGGGCTTCAGTCACCTCAATGTAGGAACGAGAAGCATCGGGAGGTTTATTTGGTGGAACTAGATAGGGTTGGGCGTTATTAGTGGCGGAGAGGGAAGGCGTGAGAGAGCAATTGATTGGGAGATTAGATTAATATATAACTAATTGAGTAAGCTTTAAAGGATGCATGGCTAATTAACCCTTTATTAAAATAAATATATTGAATTTATATACCAAAATCAATTATTTGATCGACCTTTTTGATCCTAGCTAGATGGACTATGCTCTAACCACATATTACCGTAACTATACGGTTATGTCAATGTAAGTATATGATATAACATCAAGGTTGAAATCCCATGAGACTATGTATATCCCAACTTTGTCTTAAATCCAACTAGTAAAGCAAGAGTGTGTAAATGAAAGGGATAAAGGGTGATCAAGTGTTCAAGATATTTGGGGTTTTAAGTAACAAGTATCAACTAACAAATAGCACGAAGAAAACACTAGGAGTTGGTATATTCCTCCAAACCATAGCTAGATACATATAAGATCATGTTGTAAGTGTTTGATAAAATAAGAGAGATGGAGTTTAAGTCACAAATACTAATGTAGCATGGTATATTTATTTTTTGTGAACGCATTTGACTTGTTTCAACTAATGAATATCACATGGTATTTGCTATATACTCATTAGTTGATAAGCTTCTCTATAAAATATGACTATATTGAACTATGCAAGGATCACATGGTGTTTGCTATTCAGTTACACAATTTGACATAGCCATAATTGGACATTCACAAGACAAATGTGCTTAGATAGCATCATTCAAACATTATTGGCATTAAACATTGCATAATCATATCAAAATTACTGATAGGTCTCATCTAAGTTGATCAATTCATCAAAACATTCATTCATACGTGAAAATATATAATGTGCTAAGGGAACAATCCAGATTAAATCTAATCTAGCATTTGACACTCAAAATAGATCAGGCATGGATGTTCGTTCAAATAAAATTGGAAACTCCTATATGCTACTAACCAGGCATCTGATTCTCCATATTTTTATAAACACAACATAGATTAAGACAATCCTAGCATGATTTGGAGTTTTTACCCTAAAATCCTTGCAAGGTGACTACTCACTCATGACTGAAAATTAAATAATACAAACAATTGAAATAAATACCATGGTGATGAACTAGATTCAATTAAGGAATGTAGGAAGAACAATGGACTAAAACGGGCTTACCAATCCAAAAAGTTATGGCTAAAACAAGATTGAAAATGGATCTAGAGAAGAGATTTTTGAAGAGCTTCAAGAACACTTCAATACTTCCTTGCCAATCGGCCAATGTTGCTTACAAAGAGATAATATTAGAGATTTGTTTTGTTCCTTGGATGATATTAATTACAAGCATCCATGCCGTCTATTTATAGGGTAAAATTTATTGTCCCTCATCTAGAATCATCCTAACAAAATCACACATCAAGTGTGAGTTAGTTGCAAAAGTGGTTCACACCAGGTAGAGGGTCCAGTTTTGCGTAGCCTTAGGTCGGATTGAAGAGCCTCTATCTCGAGTTTTTCCACCGGCATTGGAGATTAACACATAGCTTGAGTTTTAGTGCTTCTTTGGTCGAGTTTTTGTGCTTCTTAGGTCGAGTTGCCTCTTTCACCCAAGGTAAGTGTAATCTCCTCCTGGAAGGTATTCTTCGCTCGAGTTTTTCCTTCAACTTAGGTTGAGTTTTTGTACTTCTTTTCTAGAGTATTCTGAGTGAACCCGACCTAAGTGGACTTTTGCAACTTGAGTTGTTCCTAGCCGGGGTTTCCAAGTCTTCTTACCTCAATTTTTTGTAAATTCGGGGGTCCTCTTCTAGGGCTCCATGCTTGTCTTGTTCATTTACTTCCTTCCTTTCTTGCTTCCTTCTTCCTTGACTTCCTTGATGATGATGATGAGGATGTGGTGGGTACTCCTTGGATCGACATAGATTTTTCTTGTGTGCTCCATGAGGAAGTGGTGGGTACTTCTTGATAATTTTAAGTATAAGCAAAGATTCTAATGCCTTTTCCCATGCAAAACTAAGGAAAAACACAAAAAACTACATCTATAAAGATATCCTAAAAACATGCTATCAAAATATCCCATACTTCGCTCTTGCTTGTCCCTAAGTAAGACCAAATGCAAAGGTTTGAAAAGAAAGAAAGAAAATAATCAAGAAAAAAGAGAAGAAAATCTTTTTGGATATGCTTCAAATGATAGATCACTTTTCAGAATATTTTAGTCACGACCAGGTATTATGACATAGTTGAAAATAATGAACTTGAAAGTAAGCAAGTAAGGATATATGCTAAATTTTCACACAAAAAACCTATAGTCTACAATCCTAAGTTAATGGGAACTTATGTTTGCTACTTAGAGATCTTTAATGATCCTTGCATATGACTTGTATTGCTTATGAAAATTCTTGAAACATAGCTAAAGGGTCACATGCTTAAATGCAATAAAATATATATGACCGGGTCCTTTATAATTAATTTCTTCTTGAACTCGGCCTAACAAATAATTCATGCTCTTGTGGTATGGTTTATATTCACTTGTGAATTCATACGTTGATGTGCATATACTTGGCCTCATTGGCATATAGGCAAAAAATGAAAAATAAGCATTCATCACATAACGAAGTCATACATCAACCAATAGAAAATATAAGTTCATTTCATAGCATAGGATTTACTAAATCGTACATCATAGGATTTACTAAGTCGTACATCATAGGATTTACTAAGTCATACATCAACCAATAGAAAAAATAAGTATTCAGCACTTGTGCATTTCATAGTATAGGATTTACTAAGTCATACATCAACCAATAGAAAAAATAAGTGTATAACTAAAGTCATCTTTCATATACATTTCAGAGATGACTATTTAACATGCTTCTAATATGCTTAATTCACTCACTTTAAAATCAACAAGTCAAAATTTATTGCCATGACTAGAACATAATCTCATCATAAAGGTCATTTTAACATTTTAAGAAGCACACACATTTTTCAAAATTTTCATTTTTTTCATTTTAAGCCTTTTCAAATATTTTTGGGTTTTATAAAACATAAGACTAACACAAAAAATTAAAATTAAAATAAAAATGAAAAAAAAATATGAAACACATATATACAAATGAATGGCATTCTTATACCCCACACTTAAACTTTGCATTGTCTCCAACGTAAAATAAAAAGATTAGAGTTCAAGAAAACTTACAAGATACAATGGTGTTTGTGTTAGGTGAGGCCTATTCATCCTTAAATATAACTCTCTTAGTCAATTATTAGTTCATGAAAGGAGATAATAAAAAGGAGAAGAGTTTCATTGGAAATGAATGAAGATTTGTACTTCAACCTTGAAAACTCGAGGTAGGAATTTTTTTTGCCTTAGATCGAGCTTCTGAAAACACGATCGGGTGGCCTAATTAGAGGAAAGCTCAAGGTAAGAGTACCTACCCCGGGGTAAGAATACTAGAAACTCGATGCTGTTGATTTCTTATTGGTTGTTCCTCCTTGTGTTTCTTTGAGCATTCCTCCTTCTTTTCCTCCTATCCTTGAATATACTGAAGCACAAAGAGAGGGAAAGGAATATTATTCATAATAAAGAGAGAGAAAAGAGAAAAGAGAAAAGAAATGTACCAATGGATTGCCTTCCATGAAGCGTCGTTGTTTAAGGTCATAGACTCGACCAAAATTTAGTTCAACCGGCGTCAAGATATGTTGATAGGAACTTCTCCGCCAGATTCTCTTCAAAGTACCTCTTTAACCTTTGCATATTTATCTTGGATGGTTCTACTCCTTCTTTATAAATTTAAATGGCTCCATGAGGGTACACTTTCTTTACGATGTCAGGGCCTCCCAATCTTGACTTGCGCACTCCAAGAAAGAGTTTGAGTCTTGAGTTGAAGAGCAAGACTAGATCAACTTCCTTGAGATTCCTTTTGTTGATGCCTATCATGCCACCTATTTTTCTTTTCTTTATTGATCATTGCACTTTCATAGGCATCCCTTCTCAACTCTTCTAACTCGTGAAGGTGAAGTAGTCTTTTCTTCTCCGCTTCTTTGAGATCATACTTGAGAGCTTTGATGGCCCAATATGCTAGATGATCCATCTCAACCGGTAAGTGGCAAGCCATATCATAAATAAGTTTATAGGGGGTCGTCCCTATGGGGGTTTTAAAAGCCGCTTTATATGCCCAAAAGACATCATCCAACTTCATATCCCAATCCTTCCTTGATTTAGAAATCGTTTTCTCCAAAATTGGCTTTTATCTCTCGGTTAGAAACCTCCACTTTCCCACTAGTTTGAGGATGATATGGGGTTGAAAACTTGTGGGTTATCCATGCTTCCTCAAAAGAGTCTCAAAGTTCTTAGTTGTGAAGTGAGTTCCTTCATCACTAATAATGGCTCTTCGAGTGCCAAACCTTCGAAAAATGTTTGTGTTGAAGAACTTGATGGCTACCTTGCATCATCTGTTGGTGAGGCAATGATTTCTACCCACTTTGAACATAGTCAACCGCTAGGACAATGTAAACATTGTTGCAAGAGGAAGGGAGTGGACTCATGAAATCAACTCCTCAAACATAAAAAATTTCTACCTCTTGGATGTTCTTGAAGGGAATCTCGTTTCTTCTTGAGATGTTTTTGGTTCTTTTAATAACATGATTTATAACATAGTTTAGGCATGCATTTAGGTAGATTTTATCTTTAGTTTGGCATGAATAAGTCTAGTTTTATGTCATTTAAACTTGACATGGTTTACTTTGTAAGTATAGATGTCTTCACACTTTGGGTGGTTTTAAAGTAAAACGGTGAAATTTTGGCCTAAACAACAACATTTGAGGATCAAGCATCGGAGTGGAGTATAATGAGAGCTCGGGAGGGACACATAAGAAGGCCACGGAAAAGCCCACAAGTGAGGAGGCAAGGCAAGATATCGAGTAAAGGAGCAAATGATTACTTTATGAGAAATCTCAGGTTAGCAGAAGGGTATCTTGCTCGAGATAGGAATTTAGAATTAATTGCAAGCAAGATTGCAAAAGGCGAGAGTAATCTCGGGTGCCTATCTCGGGCCGAGATTTTGGACATGAAGGTCGCGGTTTACAAAAGCCAAAGACCAACACATACAACTCCTGAATCTCGACCCCGAAAATGCAAAAATATCAGCCCGAGATTGACAGCAAAGTGGGACGAGATTCTTCACTAACAACAGCTCCAACACCTTTTCAACAATTTTTTAGCGCCCAACCCTTTCTTTTTAGACCTTAGTATAAAGAGGACTTTGCAGGCCTTTTGACATATCTTCTTCTGCACTTCTTTTCTTCTTCTCAACTTCTTTTAGACCTTTCATTAGAATCAAAATATGTTCTTCAATTTTGAATACAAAAGATTGAAGTTCTTGTGGGTGTTCGAGATTTTGTTCTCTTTGTTAATTGAAGGTCAATCAACTAGATTTGCAGTTTGATTTCTCTTTGCATATTAATATCATGTGTGGTAAATGTTCTTCCCCTTCACTTTATGAATTCATTATGTATATTGTTGGCTAGATTTTTAGTGATTCTAGGGTAATAGAGACTTGATTGTAGTATAGATGATGATTGATTAACTTGCATGTTGGAATTGGTCGATAGATTGTGCAAAACCCTATGTTGATTGAGCTGAATCTAGGCTAAGGTTTATTTAGACCAGAAAACCAAGTTAGAATTGAGACTTATCCGATAATATTCTTCCTTGGATATAGATGAAGATGAACACTAGGTAATAGAGGTGAAAATCCCTCTATTGGATGAGATGTGTTAGTTTACTTCTTCATCTAGGCTAAACCAGAGACTTACTCGGTAAGGGTTGACTTAATCCTTAGGTAGAGAAACCAATTTATGCTGAATTTCCATCCATATTGCCTTGAGACTGACCCGGTAATAGGTAGTATTGATTGGAACTAAAGGAATTCGAAACCTCCCAAGTGATAATTCTCATTGATGAAACATCCCACCGTCTAGAAATCAAATCAAACCAACTATGCGTTAACTTGAGTCCATTTTCATAGCCAACGATCTTCAAAACTTAGATCCCTTTTTCCACATATTGTTGTTACCTTGTTTGTTTTGTGTTTTTGCTTGATTTACTTGTCATTGCTTTAAATTGACCCTTGATCAAACAATCAACCAATATCTCAACTAAAATGGATGTTCTAACATTTCTTCCTTGTCCTCATTTCTTATTTTAGACCTTTACTATTCATTGATCAAAGTGCAAAACAAACTCAACATAGATCTTGTGTTCGACCTTGGAATACTTACCTAGCTACAAAGTGATCCATATGTTGTGGATTCGTTAAGTATTCATTGGTATCTATTACAAGCATTATCAATTTTAAGACTACACTTTAAAAGAGCGAACATTTGACATAAATCACACTTGGTGATGAAGAAGTGCACATCCTTGAAGAGTGATGGGCAAAAGAACCTGGCTCGAAGAATCTTAGCACAAGTCTTTGAGAAGCTAGAATATCCTCCACATGATAATGAATATCAATGTTTTATAACACTCTCGGTTTCATTCTCGGATACACATCTTCTACAGAGGTCATCCGCTCTTTTTCGTACAACAATGGCTCATCATAGAAGTAATTTCTAGCCTCCCTTAAGAATTTCCTCTTGTGGCCAAGAAAGATCACTAGGCACCTCATCACAAACTAAGTAATTGACAATATTGGCATATCACGGATTAAAAGAGATAGCACTAGTCACCAATGCTTCAATCTCCATCAAATGATCATCGGGAAAGTTTTCATCAATAGGAAGAGGGGTGGTATTGATGTGCTCCTTAGGTAGCCTTGACAATGATCCACTACTACATTCTCCACCCCTTTCTTATCTTTAATCTTAAGGTCAAATTCTTGAAGGATCATTATCCACCTTATCAACCTTGGTTTTGCATCCTTCTTGTCTATCAAATACTTAATGGCCGCATTATCCGTGAATACTACCACCTTGGCTCCAATCAAGTATAAACTAACACCATGGCTAGCAACTCCTTTTCCGGCGTGGCTTAGTTGATTTGAGCCTGATCAAGTATAAACTAACACCATGGCTAACACCACGGCTAGCAACACTTTATCAACCTTGGTTTTGCATCCTTCTTATCTATCATACATGATTTCGAAGGGCAATGACCAATCGGGAGCTTGCATGATATGAGCACTTACAAGAGCTTCCTTTAGCATACAAAATGCATTAAGGAAATCATTAGTAAAGTCAAAACGAGCATCTTTCATAAGAAGTTGAGAGAGGGGTTTAGCAATTTTGGAGAAATCTTGGATGAACCGCCCATAGAATCCGGCATAGCCAATAAAACTCCTCACTTCCTTCGTGTTGATCGGTGGTAGCATATTCTCTATCAACTCTATCTTTGACTTGTCCACTTGAATGCCCCGATTAGAAATCAAATGCCCAAGTACTATACCTTCTAAGAGCATAAAAAGGAACTTCTCCTAATTTAACACAAAGTTTGTGTGTTCACATCTCTTTAAAACTTTAGAGAGGTTAGTCAAGCATGAATCAAAAGATGAACCATATATGAAAAAATCATCCATGAAGACTTTCATGATATTTTCAATAAAATCCGAAAAGATAGACATCATGCATCTTTGAAAAGTTGTGGGCGCTTTACATAATTCAAAAGGCATCTGCCTATATGCAAAGGTTTCATAAGGATAAGTAAAAGTGGTTTTCTCTTGATCATCCGGGTGAATGAGAATTTGGAAAAATCCACTATACCCATCTAGATAACAAAAGTGAGAGTGCATGACTAATCTCTCAAGCATTTGGTCAATGAAAGGTACATGGAAATGAACTTTCCTAGTAGCCTTGTTAAGCTTCCGATAATCTATGTACATTCTCCACCCGGTTTGTATTCTAGTAGGGACCAGTTCATTCTTCTCATTTTTTACGACAACGAGACCTACCTTCTTAGGAACTACATGGACCGGGATAACTCACTTACTATCGGAGATAGGATAGATGATCTCGACATCAAGAAACTTGAGAATTTCCTTTTTGATCACTTCTTTTAGGATGTGATTGTAATACCCCAAGTTCTAGGAACTCGAAGCGTTACGGGCTAGGACCTCACGATGGATCCCGGCCCTCAGAGTAGCAATGACACAACGGATCTTACAACAAGGCACAATTAAATGAAAACCAAAACTTATAATAAAACCAAAGGTTATAACAAAGAGAAGCGTAAAAGACTCGCAACCAAGTTCAAAACAAGGGAAAGACAACAACAGAAATATAAACCCGATCCCGTCCTACAATGTACGGGAACCCCGACTTACCACACCATCCGGATCACTCAGTGGTACCTATATCCTGCTAGGCATCTGCAACATCGGTATAAACCGTTAGCTAACATTCTAAATATCAAAAAGACGGTAAAGGCACAAACACACATAAGGTAATATTAACATATAGCATGCTCCCACTCAAACAGTTATTATCTTTCATTAGGTTATACACTTTACTAATTCAACTTATGTTGTCACACGAGAATCACTATGATTTCACCTTTGTCCCCTTTCACCAACAGGAATAGAACGTATGCATCCTTTTGTCACCTGTTGAACTGGTCGCAAGAGCACCTCCTAGTTTCCCCATTCTGAATTGGACAAGCGGTAACCGTCCGGTTATAATACACTTGGACCAATTACGGTATAAAGGTCAATCCTAGTCTGGTTATCCGTTATAACAACAAACAACAATACAAACAAGCCAATACAATCAAACTAATATACGGAACGCAGCTAAGTAAGTCCAAGGGACTTACCTCAGTCAAAGGTAACTCAAAGGTCGGCGAACAACTAAGTTTCCTAAAGGAAAGAAGGACGGAGAGCCTGTTTAACAAGGCATAACGAATCAGGAATAAAACGATTGCTAGAAGTCTATAACTTCTAGTCTCAATGATCTCTAAGAGATCTCCACAAGCTAAGGTCTTAACCTTAGTCTTACAAATCAAGAAGGGTCAACAACATCAACACAAGCCAAGGGAAGGAATGAGGAATCAAAGAAAGGAAACAGCTCACCAAAGACGGGAGAAACTGGAGGGAAAACCGCAGGGGTGACACTGGGCAAGATCCACAGGGGCGGCTGGACAACGCGCGGGGAGGTTACGGTGAAGAATTTCTTCTTCTCCTTCGACAGCAAGGACTCAAAGCTTGCTTGTCTCAACACACACGTCACAACTCAACCAAGGGAGCCTGTGAACATCAACATATCGACAACGGAACAGCCAACAAGAATAATACTCGATCTTGATCCTTGAAGAAGAAGGAGAAGAGAAGAACGAAAAGAAAGAAAAATAGAAAGGAGGAACAATGCAACAAGATCAAGAACATGAGGGAGGATTTAAGGGAAGAAGAAGACTTACACGTTCAGTAAGGTTCACAAAGGAAGAAGGCTACAACTTTCAAGGTTGAAGAAGAACGTAAGCAAGAAACAAAAAAAAGGAAGAGAAGGCGGGAATTTTTAAGAACGATGGGAAAAGATAGAAGGAAAGACGTTTTAGGGTTCAGAAGATCTAGGAAAGCCGGCCCAAAGATATAAAATCGGATCTTCTATGAAAGGAAATAAGATAGAAACGAAAAGGAAAGAACCGCACCCACGGCTCGACCCCGCCGCGACCGCGGCTTGACCCTGCCGCGACCGCGGCTCGACCCTGCCGCGACCGCGGCTAGCCGCAGGGGCGGCCACTATCACTGCAAGAGAGGTGATAGACGTCACTTTCCGCTAGGGAGGTCACTGTCACCGCGGGGGCGGTGACAAATAGAAACCCGGTTGTTACAGTGATTTAGCCTTATTTGGTGTTCTATGGTGGGTTTGAAATTATCCTCCATAAGAATCTTATGCATGCATATTGAAAGACCAATTCCCCTTAGGTCATCTATAGAATATCCTAGAGCCTTTTTATGTTTTCCTAAGACAACAAGCAACTTAGACACTTCATCATTAGACAAGAAAACATTGATAATAACCGGATGCGTAGAATTAGGACCAAGAAACGGATTATAGAGATGGTGGCAAAGGTTTGAGTTCTTCCTTTGTTTCTTCTCTTCTTCTGCCTTGTCAAGCTCTATGGTTGGGGATTCATCTAACTTCTTGGCATATTCATTCTCCTTATGATCTTCAATGCTTTCAACTAGGCACACCTCTAATGGATCTTGAGTCAAGATAGAGGGATAGAGTGGCTACCATAGATCAACATCAATATTCACCCAATAAATCTCCTTAATATTTCATTGGTTAGTAATGGTGGAAAAATTATAGTAGATTTTCTCCTCACATATGTTGAAAGACATCTTCCATTTTTGACATCAATAAGAGCACCGACGGTTGCTAGGAATGGTCTTCCTAAGATGACCGACATCTTTTCATCATTACCCATGTCTATCACCACAAAGTCGACCGGCATGATAAACCTTTCAACCTTGATAGGGATGTCTTCAATTATGCCTATGGGGTGTAGAATGGATCTATCTCCCAAGTAGATTATCATCTTGACTTGTTCTTGGTCTTCTAATTGCAACATTTTGCATAGAAAATATGGTATCACATTCACACTAGCTCCGAGATCACATAATGCTCTTAGGTTGTCATCTGTAATGTTGATACGGACACTACAGGATCCATGATCCCCCCTCTTTTCGGCCGTTCTTCAGTTGGAAATATGGTAAAATGATTATCTTATCAACTTCACTTCATTTTGCTCGTCAAATTTAACTTGTTAGACAAAAGATTGTTAAGAAATTTCCATAAGAGGGCATACCTTTTAGAGCTTCCACAAAAGGGACGTTGAGATAGATCTTGCTTATTCTCTCCATGAATCTTCCAAATTGATTATCAAACAAGGCTCTTGCTCTCCTTGGAGGGAATGTGAATGGAGGCTTGGGAGGAGTTGAAACTAATGCTTGTGGTTGGACTTCTTCCTTGTTAGCTTCGGTCAACCGAATTCTAATGGAGGCTTGGGAGGAATGTGAATGGAGGCTTGGGAGGAGTTGAAACTAATTGGCATTAAACCTTCTTTCTGCATGCATAGAATTCTAATGGAGGACAATCATAAGACTTCACGGGAACCTCAAAGACGGTTAAATCCGATCATGAAGGAGGTTGTGAAGAAAGAAATTCTTAAGTTGTTGGATGCAGGTATTATTTATCCTATCTCGGACAGCAAGTGGGTTAGCCCGGTGCATGTCGTTCCGAAGAAAGGAGGGATGACCGTTGTGACGAATAAGAACAACGAGTTGATCCCAACCAGGACCGTTACGGGCTGGAGGGTTTGCATAGATTACAGGAAGCTGAACACGGCCACACGGAAGGACCATTTTCCACTTCCCTTCATCGATCAGATGCTCGAGCGGTTGACCCAGCATTCACACTTTTGCTACTTGGACGGCTATAGTGGATTCTTCCAGATTCCTATCCATCCGGATGATCAAGAGAAGACCACTTTTACTTGTCCATGGGGGACATTTGCCTATCGGAGGATGCCATTTGGATTGTGCAATGCACCCGCAACCTTCCAGCGATGCATGATGGCTATCTTTTCCGAGTACATAGAGAATATCATGGAGGTATTTATGGATGATTTTTCCGTATACGGATCCTCTTTTGATGATTGCCTATCTAACCTTTTGCTAGTGCTTAAAAGATGTGAAGACACTAATCTCGTCTTGAATTGGGAGAAGTGTCATTTTATGGTTAATGAAGGCATTGTGCTAGGACACCTCGTTTCTAATCGAGGCATTGAGGTCGATCGCGCTAAGATCGAGACTATTGAGAAACTCCCTCCCCCTTGTTCTGTTAAAGGTGTGAGGAGTTTTCTCGGGCATGCAGGTTTCTACAAGAGATTCATCAAGGACTTCCCTAAGATTTCTAAACCTTTAACTAACCTCTTGAATAAAGATGTTGTTTTTGAGATTTCGCAGGAGTGTCTTGATGCTTTTTACAGGATTAAGGAAGCGTTGATCTCCGCTCCCATTATCCAACCTTCTGATTGGACCTTGCCCTTTGAGGTCATGTGTGACGCTAGTGATGTAGCCGTAGGAGCGGTGCTTGGACAGAAGAAGGATGGCCGGACCACCGCCATTTACTATGCTAGCAAGACGCTAGATGTAGCCCAGCGCAACTACGCTACCACTGAGAAGGAGTTGTTGGCGGTTGTATACGCTTTCGAAAAGTTTCGTTCCTACTTAGTTGGGGCGAAGGTCATTGTCTACACCGACCATGCAGCCATTCGTTACTTGTTGGCTAAGAAAGATGCCAAGACACGCCTTATTCGATGGATTCTCTTGCTTCAAGAGTTTGACCTAGAGATCCGCGATAAGAAGGGATCCGAGAACTCCGTTGCGGATCACCTCAGCCGGCTACCGGAATCTTCCCGCGAGACGGATGACCCACCCATAGACGATTCATTCCCTGATGAGCACTTACACTTGATGGAGCGTTTGATAGATTTACTCACTTCACCCCACGATGGAGGTGAAGTATGGGGTGAGGGCACCTCCCATTACGTTTGATGACGCATCATGGTCCAGCTAGCGACCTTAAACCAAGCGCTTCTTGGGAGGCAACCCAAGGTATTGTTTTCTTTTTCCCGTTTTCTAGTCTAGCTAAGATAGTTTGCTTTTGCTTTGTTTTGTTTGTTTTTGGCGTCCTAGACAGATAACAGGAGACATCTAAGGAAGGAGCATAACTGGAAGTTCAGAAGTTCGAGAATTCGAGAAGACGAAGCTTGACTGAGACACATCGGTCCAGTCGAGGCCACCTCGACCGAGTTGATTCTTGAGCAACCGAGGCGACTAGGGTTTCTGCAGAACCACCTCGGTCCGAACCACCTCGGTCCAGTCGAGACCATCTCGACCGAGGTGACAGCAGTTCCAGGAACAGTATAAAAGGGGAAAAAATTTATTTTTCACTTTTTTTACCGACTTCAACTCGACTGCGGCGCCTCCTCACCTCGCTTCCCCGAATCTTGCTCGTTTTCGAAGATTTCCGCTTCCAAACTGCGATTGAAGGGTAGAGGATCCCATTGCAAGCACAGATCTGCAAAGAAATCGAACGAATCGACCAAAACGAGGTAAAAACAGTCGAAACCCTAACTCGTTCATTCGTTTCGATTTGGGCTTTGGTTGCCCTTGAATCTGCTGAGAAAAGGCTTAAGTACCCCATAGGAAGCAATTGTAGTGATTTTTGGGGGAAAAGAACTGGATTTCTGAGATTTGAATCGCAAACTGTTACGCCTCAGTCCAGTCGAACTGCATCTCGACCGAGGTGATTCTTGAGGATTGTCAGTAACCGAGGTGATCTGACAGTAGCTGAGAAAATGAGTTCCGAACGTCGCCTTGCCCTCAGAGATAGATCCTCACCTTCCCCTCCTTCCTCTTCTTCCCGACCTTACCGCCCGGTGATCCACGAGAGATGCCGGGTAGATTATGAGCGTATAGATAGCCGTCCAGTGATTGCACCACGTTTCCTGGATGTGTCAGCTTTTGATTGCCTAGGGGTAGATGGAGACCTTAGGAGGATGATCACTACAGTTGGGCTGGATCAGTTTACTGAGATCCGAGCCCCAGCCTACTTGGAGCCGACCCTAGAGTTCGTTAGCTCCTTTTCCTACCTTCCCACAGAGCAGTCTGTGAAGTACCGGTTGATGAACCGGAACTTCATAGTACCCCTCGAGGTTTGGAGAGACATCTTCGGCTTTCCTGAGCCCACCGCCACTGACTTCCCTTCCCGATCTGTAGCTAGGGAATTCTGGGGGCAGATAGCCCATATTACTGAGCACGCAGATAGATGGCGCCCTGGAGATTCCAGGGAGAAGGTCATCTTCCACCTAGCTTTTAGGTTAGCCCATAGGATATTCAGCGAGACACTTCTGGCGCGTACTGAGACGCCCCAGAAGATCCGACAGGGCGAGCTTTTCAGTCTGTACTGTATGGTTACGGGGGGTTTCCCGGACTTTGGCTTGATCTTGGCAGAGGACCTGCACAAGATCAAGGCCAAGGCGAAGGGAGACATCTGCTGCGGAGGTCTTGTCACCCACATAGCTACTTATCATGGCATGGACCTCAGTGCTTGTACAATGGTGGCGGCTCCGAAGCCGCTTGGATTGCAGGAGATGATCACTCGGAGGATTCTAGATCCCCGAGGTCTGACCACTCCATATGTTGCTATGCCGTGGGAGCTGACTGCGCCATAGGGCATTAGGTGGTCTGCCTAGTTCACCGTTTACGATCCGCATTATTGGCAGACCGCCTGGGCTCCACTGATGGAGGATCATAGGAAGGTAGCAGCTGCCCCAGCTGAGGATGAGGAGGAGGAGGCTTACGATGACGAGGATACAGTAGATGAGAGAGATGGTGGAGTCCCGATGGATACAGGGACAGATACTGCAGGGACGAGCGCGCCGCCGATCATAGACTTGGATGATGATAATGAGACTGAGCCTGCACCAGCTGAGACTTCTCTAGTTAGACCTGCTAGACGCAGGAGACACAGAGTGAGAGATCCAGATGCCCACAGACGGATCGATGACCTGACTGATCAGGTTATTGATTCGTATGCTGCTTTGTCACTGGATATCCGTGAGATGCAGGAGAGGCAGCATTATCAGCATATCATGGCCCAGCTTCAATTCGAGCGCATCATGGGTTACCCGTTCGACCCGACTCAGTATCCGTACGTGCCACCACCACCACCACCGGATCGCGACTATTGATGAGCTGCAGGATTTTCTTTATTATATTTTATGCAGTTCAGCTTTTTATTCGGTGAGTACTCTTGTTTCTAGACTTATATTGACCCACTGGGACAGTGTGTCCCAAGTATGGGGTATTCGATGTACTTATTTGATGACTACTTGATGTACTTATTTGATTACCTTGATGTATGATTACTTTATCGGATATTTCATGTTTATGCTTCACTTCTGCATTTATATGTTTATCTGAGATTGCATGCATATTTACAGGTTATTTGATTGAAAGAAAAACGTCGAAACTAAAGAAAAAAATGGTTTTTAAAAAAAAAAAAATTTTTTTTTACCTCGACCGAGTCAGTCTTGGCCAAACGAGGCGTTTCACCTCGGTTGACCCAAGAACACCTCGACCGAGGTGGGTTAACTGAGAGTTTTCGAAAATTATTTTTGTGTTACTTATCTGGATATGATCTCAGTGAAGATCTTGTTTACTGACTGGTTTTAAATTCTTTATGTGTTTGAAAGGTTTTATAATATGTTTAAGTTGCTAAATGCTTTGTTTGAAATTATTGGCATGTTTAATACTTTGTTTTTATCTAAATTATGTTGAATTTGAAGGTTGACACCACATCATGAGTTCTCTCACTTTCTTCCTCACTACTATAAAAAGGGGATTATAACCCGGTCGTTTGAAAGAATATACTCCGGACGCCCACCGGGTTAAAGGTTAGGGCGATATTTGGTCCACCAACTTTATACCCCGGGCGTTTGTTAAAACAAATCCGTGTTATTTTTTCTCCTTTGATTTTGGTACAAACGGTGCCAACCGGGATATATTCTATCAAATAACCCGGCAAACTTGTACCCGGGGTATTAGATAATGTCACATAACCGGATACGGACCGGGTTATTTGATGCCGTTTATTTTAATAATAAATAACCGGATATTGGGAAGCGGGTTATCTGAAACCAACAAATAACCCGGAGGGTAGGATCCGGGTTATTCGACTATGTCCGGATTCGTGTTATTAGGTATAAATTTATTACGAGACCGTTGTAAAGAATTCAACCCGGATTTGATGTCCGGATTCTGTACGTATTTCATGACTTTCACAAATTGTACTTGTCCCAAATGCAAAAAAAAAAAAACTGAAACAACCAATTCTATTCACAAACATGATTCAAAGTCATGTACTTAACTCAAAACATCATCGTTTTGTGATCACCAATATCACATCCGAAGATAACCAATATCACAACCTTAATTCAAAGTCATGTTCTTAAACTAAATGTCACCAAGTATATAAAGATTTAAATGTTCACAATCTTCAAAAGATATATTCATCGTGCTAGCAATGCACATCAACTAGAAGATAACCGGTGATGAAATATGCACTGTTTTTGCCGCAGAGGTCATGAAGTCTTACAATAGATCAAGTTTTCAAGGTCGTCACCTTCATTGCTTTGAAACTTCCTGGAGAGAACAATAGCACCAAGTTTGGGAAAGTTACAAAGTGAAAGGTATATGGAGCCCTATGCGAAATAGTCTCAAATACAAAATATATAGTAGAATAAAAGGACATTCAATGCAGTCTATGGACATGTCAAACATTTGTTCATGAAAACCAAAGAACAACACTCTAGGGTTGATTTTAATCTGTCCAAAACATCTATTCGAGGTCGGAACACACAATCCAAATCCAAATCCAAATCATATAAATGCAATCAAAGTTTTGAATTTCATACCTAAAAGATTAGTTGAAGCAAATATTCAAGCCACTCCTTACGAACTTCTTCAATTTCATCATACGAGTAAGTATCTTTTTTCCCATACCACTATAAAGATATCATCTAGCAACCAACGAAAGTCATCGACGAGAACCGAAACTGAACCATGATCCTTTGGTTCGGGAGAAGGTTCTTTGGTTAATGCCTTTGCCTTTTGCTTGTTGGCAATTTCTACACCAGTAGAAAATAAAATAGCGTTAACCACAAAAAGGTAATGAGATGACTAACGCTTAAGCACAAAGTGAGACGTGTACATAAATTGGGAGGAGCAATATATGTTTCTAAAACATATCATGCAATAATAGTTAGATTAAAGAAAACCAAGGGTCTGTTTTACAAAATAGCATATTATATCAACTCAACTGCTCTACCTAGCACATAAAATTGGGAGGCGCAATATAGACAACATACAATACAATCTAAAGGATGGATAGTGTGATACTGTAATAAATTCACTTTTTACATGAAGTTCAGGCTTTATAGGTTGAAGTTAGCTCAGTATCGCTCCTCACTTTAGGAGAAAGCGTCGCTTTTTTATTCACATTTATTCTCAATTTCTAACTCGGTGCATAAAATTTCCCACCATACCATGAAATGAAGGAGGCTAATTACCTTTAGGGAGAGAAGCATCTTCTTTGGCCTTCCCAACTATGTCCATGGGATCCATCATGCAAGCTTCAAAACAACTAATACTTGACGACATCAAAAAGTGGAATAAAAAACATCAAAATACATAAATATGGAGTAGATACATTGAAAAAAGTACAAAAATTTTCTTTAAAAAAATACGATCAACAGGGAGACAACAAGCTAGACAAAAAAACCTTGCTACTAAGCTCGTGCAATTAACTAATAGAAAGGTCAAGTTTAATAACTAGCAAAAGGAAGGGCGTCTCAGTCAACATTGAAGAAGAATAGAACGTTAATGATCAAGCAAGCCCTTAAAACATAAAGACAAAATAAGAGGCCTAAATAAGACAATGCAATGTCTTGCATAGCTGCACAGAATCAATTTACAAACCCTCAGATTCTATAACCGTCTGACTTAGATGTTAAAATTCACTCGACCACACTTAGCCAACGTTAATAACAATTACACATACATTATTCAATCCAGATTCATATACAAAGAAAACCTAAAACCGACACTAGGATTTATACCAACAAGATTCACCCAACCTAACATCATCCTGCTCCTAATTGATCCAAACATAACATGAAAGAAGCTCACCTACTGAATTCACTAGATCTGCAGAAGGAGCCGCCGTCGAAGACCATACTGGCTCCGGAGGTTGCTCCACCACGGAGGACGGAAACCCTAGCTTTCCTTTGTGAACGACTAGCGAAGATGAGGCGAGAGTCCAGCGATGGCGCCGGCTGCTCTTCTTCAGTCAGGCTGAGATAACGGCGGAGTCTCTAGGGGTCGGACCTAAGGCGACGGAGAATCAAGAAGGAGGTAGGGCGGTCCGGCGCGAGCAGTGTAGAGGAGAAGAAGCAGAGCGGTCCGGCGCGAGAAGTGGAGAGGAGAAGAGGCAGGGCGGTCCGGCGCGAGAAGTTGAGAGGAGAAGAGGCAGGGCGGTCCGACGCGAGAGTTGTCGCAGATTGTGGCCGGCCAGGTGCAACAAAGTCGTCTCCCGAAAACAACGGTTGAAGGAGAAGGGGAAAAGGGATAGCAGGCATTGGTAAGTAATGGAGAAGGAGATGGGTGGCTGAGGTTTCAAAAGGGTACGTAGAATAGCTTGCCCTAACAAGCCCAAAATGTTTACCATGTTCCCCTATCTTGATGGGCATAGTGGGCCTGTCTAGTTGGGCCCGCTAGCCTGTCATATTGACGAAATTTACGATATAAGCATCACCTAAAATACCAAACCGATCAAATTACGATTTGGCTCGTAATCTAACAAAAATAAATTTTTCGGGTATTACAGGCTTACTAATGAGGCTAGGGCATCTAGAACGATATTCAATTTTGGTGTGAAAATTTTCGTGTAAATTGGTGGGAATGTTATTGTTTAGGTGGAAAAAATAGTAATAGTGAAGCAAGCCAAATATTCCGGGCGTTTTGCTAAATATACAAATTTAACCTAATATATAACCCGGTGGTCAAAATAACTGTGTTATATATGTTTTATATAACCCGGATATAACAATGTTCGAGTTATTTACATACCTGTTGCCGAATTATACATAACTTTATAACCCGGTTATTACAACATCCGTGTTATTATAGGTTTCCAAATTAAATTTTTAAAAAATCCGATTTTATACCTCATGATTTATAAGCCCGGGATATATTTTAAGGGTTATAAACACATTTTTGTAGTAGTGCCTGGAAAGACCAAGGCAATTCATTCTTCTCTCTTCTTCTTCTTGATCATGCTTAGCCCCTCATATACATTTTGCCTCCCTTTACCTATCCGGGAATTTGGAAGCAAGCGAAGTGGTGAAAGCAAGTGAAGTTAAAGTTGAGAAGTTGGCTGGAAGTGAAAGTGTTATAAAGTAATAATAGGTTTGGGGAAGTCAATCATGAAGATGAGTAACTCGGCACCATTCACATAGCCGGGTGTTTGTGTCTTGCCAAAGTCGGATTGAGCGATATTCCTAACGGGTCATGGTATGTGCATCAAGGGTTTGATGCATCTCAAGAAATTGATGATTGCGGATTTCCTAGGCTTCGGTTATTGTGCACCTCTGTCCATGCATCCCAAAAAGTAAAGTAAAAAGAAAAAGTGTGAAATAAGCAAAGCTTATTGGTAGAAGATGTTGCAAGTCAAAGTGGAAGTGAAGTTCATCCTTTTCCCGGATTCTAGCACCACATTACCTTACACACATCCCTACCCTACACGTTTCTTGACCTTTTCTTTTGGGAAGCCCTTGAGACCTTGAGCTTGTTGATTGACTTAGTGGTTTAAACTGGATTATACATGATTAATTTTGATAATTATGACTTATTATGCATTCTATGATTTTATGCAAAGATGAACAACTTTCCTATATTTATAAAATGTTTTGATCATGTTTGGATTTTAAATTCCATGAAGTATTCTCTTAGAGTGATCTATGATTGTAACACACCATAAAAATGTTTTTGAAAAGACTTTTCATTGATTTTTATGACTTATAATCCATTCTATCTTGTCTTCTATATGCGGAACTTGCTTAGGGACAAGCAAGGGCTAAGTATGGGGTATTTTGATAGCATGAATTATAGTCTATATTTTTGGGTTTGTTTGGACATTTTATCTTTCATAATCTGCATGATTGCATGTATATTATGTGATTTTATTACCATTTCATCTACCTTTGCGGGAATTAAGGTCTACACCTAGTTTTGCTGTAATTGTAGGTAAAATGACACGTTTTGTATCAAAAAGGAACAAATGGAGCTACGGAAGTCATTGGAGCTACATTCAAGAACATAAGGAACCATCCAGGAAGCATAGCCATGGATTAAGATTCACTTTGGACCAGTTTTGAGAGATTTCACATTCAGTTATGACTCACCTCGGTTGACCAGATATTCATCTCGACCGAGGTGATCCAGAGACGCCGACTCGACCGAGGCGAACACCTAGGACGCGGCGAGAATATTTTATTCTTGGCTGAGATCTTTTATCTTTGGAAGGTGATCTTATATTTTTGGGCTTGGCTCCTGGAAGGAAGAAGATCTTATATTTTACCTATTTTTATGGGAAGAGATCTTTCTAAGATATATTATCTTTGGATGGTTATTTTCCTATAAAAAGGGTTGGATTTCCACAAATCCAAGATCTTGCTTAGGAGGAGATCCCCTATCATCTCGCATACAACCCGCTTACACCGGAAGTCACGCAGCAGCCATACTCCAGTTGGGAGATTTGAAGAACCTTTTTGAAGGTTGAAGGAAGATTGAAGATCATAGCTTTTATAGCTTTTTGAAGGGTTTTGTAAGATTGTCTTTGATTCCCTTCTTTGTTGTCTTCTCTTGTTGGATTGTTATCGAAGGAACGCTTTTGTTGTGATATTTGATTCAGTTATTGAAGTTTTTCCATTAAATTCTTCTTGTTCAAATATTCACCTTCTTCCTATACATTTAATACTTCCATAATGATGATGAGTGGTGATAGCATGAATTATAGTCTATATTTAGGGGTTTGTTTGGACGTTTTATCATCAATAATCTGCATGTTAGCAAGTATAATATGTGATTATATTACCATTTCATCTACCTTTGCGGGAATCGAGGTCTACACCTAGTTTTGCTGTAATTGTAGGTAAAATGGCACGTTTTGCATCAAAAAGGAGCAAAAGGAGTCATGAGTCATTTGGAGCTACATCCAGGGAGCATAGCCATGGATTAAAGATTCACTTTGGACCAGTTTTGAGAGATTTCACATTCAGTTATGACTCACCTCGGTTGACCAGAGATTCATCTCGACCGAGGTGATCCAGAGACGCCGACTCGACCGAAGCGAACACCTAGGACGCGGCGAGAATATTTTATTCTTGGCTGAGATCTTTTATCTTTGGAAGGTGATCTTATATTTTTGGGCTTGGCTCCTGGAAGGAAGAAGATCTTATATTTTACCTATTTTATGGGAAGAGATCTTTCTAAGATTTATTATCTTTGGAGGGTTATTTTCCTATAAAAAGGGTTGGATTTCCACAAATCCAACATCCCGCTTACACCAAAAGATCCGCTATCACCGCCGCAGCCATACTCCAGTTGGGAGTTTCGAAGAACCTTTTTGAAGGTTGAAGGAAGATTGAAGATCATAACTTTTATAGCTTTTTGGAGGGTTTTGTAAGATTGTCTTTAATTCCCTCACTTGTTGTCTTGTCTTGTTGGATTTATATCCAAGGAACGCTTTGTTGTGATATTTGATTCAGTTATTGAAGTCTTTTCCATTAAATTCTTCTTGTTCAAATATTCACTTTCTTCCCATATATTTAATACTTTCGTAATGATGATGAGTGGCTAATTTCCTTGTGTGATTCTAGGGTGATTGGCTGAAGTTTGTGGGAAAAACAATGATAGAATAATCTTAGATTCCAGTAGGATCCTGAAAGTTCGAGTCTTTAACCTTAACCCTAAGCATCTCGTTCAGTCGATGAACATCTCGGCCGGGGTGGAATTTGGCTGACCGAGGTGACTTGTCTGATTCTAAAACTGAGAGTTAAGTGTTAGAGTTTGCCAAATCCTATTCTTATTACACCTTTCCTGGTTCAAAGCAAGCTTAGGATGAGACTTATCCGGTAATTCCTTAGTTTGTATACCAACGATCATAAGTGTAGGTAATAAAGGTTTATCCTTTATTGGGGTTTGAGTGTGCCTTCATCCCATCTTTGTGAGTTAGCCTGAGACTTACCCGGTAAAGGTTGATTCTATTCCCTTAGGTGGTGTGTTGGTTTGAGGTTATAGTTCTTTTCTTGAATTCCTTGAGACTTACCCGGTAATAGGAGTTACGGTTAGGATTAGTGAGTGGTGAGACTTACCCGGTGATCTACTCCACTTTAGTAACACCTTCCCCTTGCAAAAATCTCAGCTTTGTCCGCTTATCTTTAGATCTTGAGTTGGAACCACAACTAGACGCTTTAATCCCTAGAATTGCATGTTTGCTTATTTGACTTCTTATTCATCTTTGATTGTGTTAATTGCTCTTGTGGTTAGTATTCACGAAGCTTACCGTTATTGACTTTGTTTCACCGAGTCCCTGTGATCGACCCCTGGAATTCCTTGCTTTTACTACGATTGACCCGTACACTGCGGGTTCGCATCCTTGTTTTAAGCTTAAGTCTAGGGTTATAAATTTAAAGCTTGCACACACCGTTTGGAGCGAACAAGTTTTTGGCGCCGTTGCCGGGGACTTGGTCTAGACCGAGCCGGTACGGTTAGCTCTTGGGGCACTTGCCCCCGTGTCATCTAACCACTCTACTTGAGTGACTTTTGCAGGTTCTTTCTTAGGTATATGCGAAGAACCCGCATTGGGAAGGAAATCGTTCCTTACGATCCCGAACCAGAAAAGACATACAAGAGACGCTTAAGAGAAGCAAAGATGGCCCAACAAGACAACCGCGATCTTGAGGCCGAATTAAAGGATGCGTTAGAGCTGCTACGCCTCAGCCAGGAAGAGCTACAGCGAGAGAAGGAAGAAACTCGCACCAAGACTGAAGCAATCGAAGCAGAAATGGCCGTCATACGAGACCAGATTCTACTTCGACCGAGGAACGACCCAGTTCCTGATGCTGGACCAAGGCAGGTTCCAGTTGCTGACCCTCGACCAAGGCAGGTCCCTGTACCAGACGCCCCGGCCGAGATACATCCACCTCGGGTGCCAGTCCGAGATGTTCTTCTTGCAGGAATCCCACAAACCCTAGGTCAAAGGATGGACCCTAATCAACAACTGAGGCGTCCAAGAGTCAATCTAGGAGATCCAGCAGACCATGACTACGAACTTCGACCGCAAGTTCTATCCATGATTCGCCAATGCCAATTCGGGGGGATGGAGAAGGAATCACCACATCAACATCTTCAAAACTACGAGATCTTGATGGAAACCTTGCGACCTTCCAGAATTGAAAATAACAACTACAAGCTAAGACCTTTTTACTTTTCTTTAAAAGATAGAGCTCTTACTTGGTATCAATCTCTTCCTCTAGGAAAAATCAGCACATGGGAGGAGATGACTACGGAATTCTTGACCAAATTCTTTCCCCCCTCAAAGACCGCCGAAATGAGAGGGAAGATCAATGCTTTCATTATGAAGGAAAAGGAGAGCTTGTCCAAGTCATGGGAGCGGTTCAAGGACATCCTTTTGGATTGCCCACATCATGGGATTCCAAAAATGGAGTTGTTGGAGATCTACTTCAAATGACTGGACGGAAGCACCCAGTTCAATCTCCAACTACTCTCCGCCGGTACCTTCATGGACATGGCGATTGACGAGGCTTGGGACTTCATTGAGAAGCAAGCCTTGCATATGGAGAAATATACCCACCAAGGAGCTGAAGGTGGAGTTAAAAGAGTCAACTTTCAAGAGACTCAATCCAACAACAATCAACTCACGTCTTTGAAGAATGACGTGAAGCAGTTGAAGGAACTCTTGATTGCTCAAACCAAGAAGGAAGAGCAAGGACAAAGGAACAACAACAATGGATACCGTAACAACAACAACGGTTCCCGGAACAACAACTACAACAACAACAACAATAGAGGATCCAATAGCAACAATTGGAGGACGAACAATCAAAACAACCAGAATCCTGGTAACAATTATTCTAACTCCAACTCTAATAATTCCTCTAACCCTTTCCTCTCTTCCCCTTCTTCTTCTTCTACTCCATTAAAGAGCCAGGGGCAAGGATCGAGTTCGTTTCAGCCGGAAAAGAAAGACGCAGTTCTGGAGGTTATCTTGATCAAGCTTAGCGCTATGGAGAATTCTATGACTTCATTTTCGAGGGCCCAAAAGTCCTTCGAACAATAACTTGCAAGTAGGGCGAATGAAGTGCCAAGAGATCCAGGGAAGCTTCCAGCAAAGACGGAAAGCAACCCTAAGGGCCAGTGCATGGCCATAACGACGAGGAGTGGACTTAAAACTGCAGATCCAGTACCTCGTTCGACGCAGACCACCTCGGTCCAGATCCAGTCGAAGAACACCTCGACCGAGATGCCAACCGAGGCGGAGCAACAGAAGGCGGAGGGGAAAACTGAAGTTTATGTTCCACCTCCTGCACACCACTTCCATTTCCTCAGTCCAGAGCCAGAGCACATCTAGACAAGCACTTTGGTAAGTTCCTTGACTTGATGAATAAGCTGCATATTAACATTCCTTTCCTTGATGCTATTCTAGAAATGCCCGCCTATGGGAAGTTCTTAAAGGAAATCCTATCAAGGAAAAGAAAATTGGAAGACTATGGTGAAGTTAGGATGACATCTAAATCCTCGGAGCTTATTAAGATCATGAAGGAGAAGATGCCACCTAAGTTGCGAGATCCCGGCTCATTTAGCATTCCCATTCAAGTTGGGGATGTCACTTGTGAAGCCCTTTGTGATCTAGGAGCCAGCGTGAGCATCATCCCGCTGGAGCTATGTACGAAGATCGGACTTGGAGAGCTCAAGCCGGTCAAGATTCAACTTTATATGGCGGATCGCTCCATCACCCATCCCGTGGGCATCTTGGAGGACGTTCCGGTCAAGTTAGGTAACTTCTATCTTCCTATAGATTTTGTTGTACTTGACATTCCCGCAAATTATCTTGTTCCTATTATTCTCGGGAGGCCATTTCTAGCAACTTCGGGTTGCAATGTGGATTGCAAGAACGCCAAGTTGAAATTCAACATTGGTGGCGATGAGGTGGAGTTCGCATTACTTGCAGCCATGAAAGGAGAGCAGCTAACTGATGATATCTTCAACATCTACGATGAAGAAGAATCAAGAGAATTGGTGAGCTCTATCCTTATTAACGATCCACTCGAAAGAGTTATAAGTTTTAGTTTAATAGAGGAGGGTATAGATGCTTCTTGTGATGCAGATATACGGAGCTTGAAAGCACTGGAAGAAGATCCAGGAGCTAAAATTGAGACACTACTTCAGGAGACGAAGATCTCCAATTTCGGTTCCAGTTGCAGTACCTCGACCGAGGCACTTCCTGGACTGAGCGAGGCGACTGAAGAACATCTCGGTCAACGCCTCTGCGCCTCGACCGAGGTCGATGGCGAGACGACTTCAACTGAGACTTCCGAAAGTCCAGTTTCTGAATCCACTCCACTGGAAGGAGGAAGCAAGGATCCCCCTCAGAAGACACCCCCAGTTGTGGATCTTAAACAACTCCCTAGTCACTTGAGGTATGTCTTTCTTGGGCCGGATTCCACTTATCCCGTTATTGTAGGTGCTTCCCTTTCCGAATCTGAATTGTCTAAGTTAATGCATGTCCTGAGAAAGCATCAAAAGGCTATAGGTTATACCACGGATGATCTTATTGGCATTAAACCTTCTTTCTACATGCATAGAATTCTAATGGAGGACAATCATAAGACTTCACGGGAACCTCAAAGACGGTTAAATCCGATCATGAAAGAGGTTGTGAAGAAAGAAATTCTTAAGTTGTTGGATGCAGGTATTATTTATCCTATCTCGGACAACAAGTGGGTTAGCCCGGTGCATGTCGTTCCGAAGAAAGGAGGGATGACCGTTGTGACGAACAAGAACAACGAGTTGATCCCAACTAGAACCGTTACGGGCTGGAGGGTTTGCATCGATTACAGGAAGCTGAACACGGCCACACGGAAGGACCATTTTCCACTTCCCTTCATCGATCAGATGCTCGAGCGGTTAGCCCAGCATTCACACTTCTGCTACTTGGACGGCTATAGTGGATTCTTCCAGATTCCTATCCATCCGGATGATCAGGAGAAGACCACTTTCACTTGTCCATGGGGGACATTTGCCTATCGGAGGATGCCATTTGGATTGTGTAATGCACCCGCTACCTTCCAGCGATGCATGATGGCTATCTTTTCCGAGTACATAGAGAATATCATGGAGGTATTTATGGATGATTTTTCCGTATACGGATCCTCTTTTGATGATTGCCTATCTAACCTTTCACTAGTGCTTAAAAGATGTGAAGACACTAATCTCGTCTTGAATTGGGAGAAGTGTCATTTTATGGTTAATGAAGGCATTGTACTAGGACACCTCGTTTCTAATCGAGGTATTGAGGTCGATCGAGCTAAGATCGAGATTATTGAGAAACTCCCTCCTCCTTGTTCTGTTAAAGGTGTGAGGAGTTTTCTCGGGCATGCAGGTTTCTACAGGAGATTCATCAAGGACTTCTCTAAGATTTCTAAACCTCTAACTAACCTCTTGAATAAAGATGTTGTTTTTGAGTTTTTGCAGGAGTGTCTTGATGCTTTTTACAAGATTAAGGAAGCGTTGATCTCCGCTCCCATTATCCAACCTCCTGATTGGACCTTGCCCTTTGAGGTCATGTGTGACGCTAGTGATGTAGCCGTAGGAGCGGTGCTTGGATAGAAGAAGGATGGCCGGACCACCGCCATTTACTATGCTAGCAAGACGCTAGATGTAGCCCAGCGCAACTACGCTACCACTGAGAAGGAGTTGTTGGCGGTTGTATACGCTTTCGAGAAGTTTTGTTCCTACTTAGTTGGGGCGAAGGTCATTGTCTACACCGACCATGCAGCCATTCGTTACTTGTTGGCTAAGAAAGATGCCAAGCCACGCCTTATTCGATGGATTATCTTGCTTCAAGAGTTTGACCTAGAGATCCGCGATAAGAAGGGATCCGAGAACTCCATTGCGGATCACCTCAGCCGGCTACCGGAATCTTCCCGCGAGACGGATGACCCACCCATAGACGATTCATTCCCCGATGAGCACTTACACTTGTTAGAGCGTTTGATGGATTTACTTACTTCACCCCACGATGGAGGTGAAGTATGGGGTGAGGGCACCTCCCATTACGTTTGATGATGCATCATGGTCCAGCTAGCGACCTTAAACCAAGCGCTTCTTGGGAGGCAACCCAAGGTATTGTTTTCTTTTTCCCGTTTTCTAGTCTAGCTTAGATAGTTTGCTTTTGCTTTGGTTTGTTTGTTTTTGGCGTCCTAGACAGATAACAGAAGACATCTAAGGAAGGAGCATAACTGGAAGTTCAGAAGTTCGAGAATTCCAGAAGACGAAGCTTGACTGAGACACATCGGTCCAGTCGAGGCCACCTCGACCGAGTTGATTCTTGAGCAACCGAGGCGACTAGGGTTTCTGCAGAACCACCTCGGTCCGTACCACCTCGGTCCAGTCGAGACCATCTCGACCGAGGTGACAGCAGTTCCAGGAACAGTATAAAAAGGAAAAAATTTTTCTGTTTTTACTTTTACCTTCTTCGACTCGACCGCGGCGCTTCTCATCTCGCTTCCTCAGATCTTGCTCGTTTTCGACGATTTCCGCTTCCAAACTGCGATTGAAGGGTAGTGGATCCCATTGCAAGTACAGATCTGCGAAGAAATCGAACGAATCGACCGAAACGAGGTAAAAACAGTCGAAACCCTAACTCGTTCATTCGTTTCGATTTGGGCTTTGGTTGCCCCTGAATCTGCTGAGAAAAGGCTTAAGTACCCCATAGGAAGCAATTGTAGTGATTTTTGGGGAAAAAGAACTGGATTTCTGAGATTTGAATCGCAAACTGTTACGCCTCGGTCCAGTCGAACTGCATCTCGACCGAGGTGATTCTTGGGGATTGTCAGCGACCGAGGTGCTCTGACAGTAGCTAAAAAAAAAATGAGTTCCGAACGTCGCCTTGCTCTCAGAGATAGATCCTCACCCTCCCCTCCTTCCTCTTCTTCCCGACCTTACCGCCCGGTGATCCACGAGAGATGTCGGGTAGATTATGAGCGTATAGCTAGCCGTCCAGTGATTGCACCACGTTTCCTGGACGTGTCGGCTTTTGATTGCCTAGGGGTAGATGGAGACCTTAGGCGGATGATCACCACAGTTGGGCTGGATCAGTTTACTGAGATCCAAGCCCCAGCTTACTTGGAGCCGACCCTAGAGTTCGTTAGCTCCTTTTTCTACCTTCCCACAGAGCAGTCTGTGAAGTACCGGTTGATGAACCGGAACTTCATAGTTCCCTTAGAGGTTTGGAGAGAGATTTTCGGCTTTCCTGAGCCCACCGCCACTGACTTCCCTTCCCGATCTGTTGCTAGGGAGTTCTGGGGGCAGATTGCCCATATTACTGATCAATGCGATAGATGGCGCCCTGGAGATTCCAGGGAGAAGGTCATCTTCCACCTTGCCTTCAGATTAGCCCATAGGATATTCAGCGAGACACTTCTGGCACGTACTGAGACGCCCCAGAAGATCCGACAGGGCGAGCTTTTCAGTCTTTACTGTATGGTTACAGGGGGTTTCCCAGACTTTGGCTTGATCTTGGTAGAGGACCTGCACAAGATCAAGGCCAAAGCGAAGGGAGATATCTGCTGCGGAGGTCTAGTCACCCACATAGCTGCTTTTCATGGGATGGACCTCAGTGCTTGTACGATGGTGGCGGCTTCGAAACCGCTTGGATTGCAGGAGATGATCACTCGGAGGATTCTAGTTCCCCGAGGTCTGACCACTCCATATGTTGCTATGCCATGGGAGCGGACTGCACCACAGGGGATCCGCTGGGCTGCTCAGTTCACAGTTTTCGATCCGCATTATTGGCAGACAGCTTGGGCTCCACTAATGGAGGATCATAGGGAGGCAACAGCTGCCCCAGCTGAGGATGAGGAGGAGGAGGATGACGATGACGAGGATATAGTAGATGAGAGAAATGGTGGAGTCCCGATGGATACAGGGACAGATACTGCAGGGACGAGCGCGCCGCCGATCATAGACTTGGATGATGATGAGACTGAGCCTGCACCAGCTGAGACTTCTCCGGTTAGACCTGCTAGACGCAGGAGACACAGAGGGAGAGATCCAGCTGCCCACAGACGGATCGATGACCTGACGGATCAGGTTATTGATTCCTATGCTGCATTGTCGCTGGATATCCGCGAGATGCAAGAGAGGCAGCATTATCAGCATATCATGGCCCAGCTTCAGTTCGAGCGCATCACGGGTCATCCATTCGACCCGACTCAGTATCCATACGTGCCACCACCACCACCACCGGATCGCGACTATTGAGGAGCTGCAGGATTTTCTTTATTCTATTTTTATGCAGTTCAGCTTTTTATCCGGTGAGTACTCTTATTTCTAGACTTATATTGACCCACTGGGACAGTGTGTCCCAAGTATGGGGTGTTTGTATTTATGTGATGACTTTGATGTACTTATTTGACTACTTTGATGTATGACGCACATTTGATCGGATATTTCATATTTATGCTTCAGTTGCCTTTATATGTTTATCTGATATTACATGCATATCTACAGGTTATTTGATTGAGAAAAACGTCGAAACTGAAATAAAAAAAAATGGTTTTAAAAAAAAAAAAAGAAAAAAAAATATTTTTGACCTCGACCGAGTCAGTCTTGGCCAAACGAGGCGTTTCACCTCGGTTGAACCAAGAACACCTCGACCGAGGTGGGTTAACTGAGAGTTTTCGAAAATTATTTTTGTGTTACTTATCTGGATATGATCTCAGTGAAGATCTTGCTTACTGACTGGTTTTAAATTCTTTATATGTTTGAAAGGTTTTATAATATGTTTAAGTTGCTAAATGCTTTGTTTGAAATTATTGGCATGTTTAATACTTTGTTTTTATCCAAATTATGTTGAATTTGAAGGTTGACACCACATCATGAGTTCTCTCACTTTCTTCCTGAAAAGACCAAGGCAATTCATTCTTCTCTCTTCTTCTTCTTGATCATGCTTAGCCCCTCATATACATTTTGCCTCCCTTTACCTATCCGGGAATTTGGAAGCAAGCAAAGTGGTGAAAGTAAGTGAAGTTAAAGTTGAGAAGTTGGCTGGAAGTGAAAGTGTTAGAAAGTAATTTTAGGTTTGGGGAAGTCAATCATGAAGATGAGTAACTCGGCACCATTCACATAGCCGGGTGTTTGTGTCTTGCCAAAGTCGGATTGAGTGATATTCCTAACGGGTCATGGTATGTGCATCAAGGGTTTGATGCATCTCAAGAAATTGATGATTGCTGATTTCCTAGGCTTCGGTTATTGTGCACCTCTGTCCATGCATCCCAAAAAGTAAAGTAAAAAGAAAAAGTGTGAAATAAGCAAAGCTTATTGGTGGAAGATGTTGCAAGTCAAAGTGAAAGTGAAGTTCATCCTTTTCCCGGATTCTAGCACCACATTACCTTACACACATCCCTACCCTACACGTTTCTTGACCTTTTTCTTTTGGGAAGCCCTTGAGACCTTGAGCTTGTTGATTGACTTAGTGGTTTAAACTGGATTATACATGATTAATTTTGATAATTATGACTTATTATGCATTCTATGATTTTATGCAAAGATGAACAACTTTTCTATATTTATAAAATGTTTTGATCATGTTTGGACTTTAAATTCCATGAAGTATTCTCCTAGAGTGATCTATGATTGTAACACATCATAAAAATGTTTTTGAAAGACTTTTCATTGATTTTTATGACTTATAATCCATTCTATCTTGTCTTCTATATGCGGAACTTGCTTGGGGACAAGCAAGGGCTAAGTATGGGGTATTTTGATAGCATGAATTATAGTCTATATTTAGGGGTTTGTTTGGACGTTTTATCTTCAATAATCTGCATGTTAGCAAGTATAATATGTGATTATATTACCATTTCATCTACCTTTGCGGGAATCGAGGTCTACACCTAGTTTTGCTGTCATTGTAGGTAAAATGGCACGTTTTGCATCAAAAAGGAGCAAAAGGAGTCATGAGTCATTTGGAGCTACATCCAGGGAGCATAGCCATTGATTAAAGATTCACTTTGGACCAGTTTTGAGAGATTTCACATTCAGTTATGACTCACCTCGGTTGACCAGAGATTCATCTCGACCGAGGTGATCCAGAGACGCCGACTCGACCGAGGCGAACACCTAGGACGCGGCGAGAATATTTTATTCTTGGCTGAGATCTTTTATCTTTGGAAGGTGATCTTATATTTTTGGGCTTGGCTCCTGGAAGGAAGAAGATCTTATATTTTACCTATTTTATGGGAAGAGATCTTTCTAAGATTTATTATCTTTGGAGGGTTATTTTCCTATAAAAAGGGTTGGATTTCCACAAATCCAACATCCCGCTTACACCAAAAGATCCGCTATCACCGCCGCAGCCATACTCTAGTTGGGAGTTTCGAAGAACCTTTATGAAGGTTGAAGGAAGATTGAAGATCATAACTTTTATAGCTTTTTGGAGGGTTTTGTAAGATTATCTTTAATTCCCTCACTTGTTGTCTTGTCTTGTTGGATTTATATCCAAGGAACGCTTTGTTGTGATATTTGATTCAGTTATTGAAGTCTTTTCCATTAAATTCTTCTTGTTCAAATATTCACTTTCTTCCCATATATTTAATACTTTCGAAATGATGATGAGTGGCTAATTTCCTTGTGTGATTCTAGGGTGATTGGCTGAAGGTTGTGGGAAAAACAATGATAGAATAATCTTAGATTCCAGTAGGATCCTGAAAGTTCGAGTCTTTAACCTTAACCCTAAGCATCTCGTTCAGTCGATGAACATCTCGGCCGGGGTGGAATTTGGCTGACCGAGGTGACTTGTCTGATTCTAAAACTGAGAGTTAAGTGTTAGAGTTTGTCAAATCCTATTCTTATTACACCTTTCCTGGTTCAAAGCAAGCTTAGGATGAGACTTACCCGGTAATTCCTTAGTTTGTATACCAACGATCATAAGTGTAGGTAATAAAGGTTTATCCTTTATTGGGGTTTGAGTGTGCCTTCATCCCATCTTTGTGAGTTAGGCTGAGACTTACCCGGTAAAGGTTGATTCTATTCCCTTAGGTGGTGTGTTGGTTTGAGGTTATAGTTCTTTTCCTGAATTCCTTGAGACTTACCCGGTAATAGGAGTTACGGTTAGGATTAGTGAGTGGTGAGACTTACCCAGTGATCTACTCCACTTTAGTAACACCTTCCCCTTGCAAAAATATCAGCTTTGTCCGCTTATCTTTAGATCTTGAGTTGGAACCACAACTAGACGCTTTAATCCCTAGAATTGCATGTTTGCTTATTTGACTTCTTATTCATCTTTGATTGTGTTAATTGCTCTTGTGGTTAGTATTCACGAAGCTTACCGTTATTGACTTTGTTTCACCGAGTCCCTGTGATCGACCCCTGGAATTCCTTGCTTTTACTACGATTGACCCGTACACTGCGGGTTCGCATCCTTGTTTTAAGCTTAAGTCTAGGGTTATAAATTTAAAGCTTGCACACACCGTTTGGAGCGAACAAGTGGCTAATTTCCTTGTGTGATTCTAGGGTGATTGGCTGAAGGTTGTGGGAAAAACAATGATAAAATAATCTTAGATTCCAGTAGGATCCTGAAAGTTCGAGTCTTTAACCTTAACCCTAAGCATCTCGCTCAGTCGATGAACATCTCGGCCGGGGTGGAATTCGGTTGACCGAGGTGACTTATCTGATCCTAAACTGAGAGTTAAGTGTTAGAGTTTGCCAAAACCTATTCTTATTACACCTTTCCTGGTTCAAAGCAAGCCTAGGATGAGACTTACCCGGTAATTCCTTAGTTTGTATACCAACGATCATAAGTGTAGGTAATAAAGGTTTATCCTTTATTGGGGTTTGAGTGTGCTTTCATCCCATCTTTGTGAGTTAGCCTGAGACTTACCCGGTAAAGGTTGATTCTATTCCCTTAGATGGTGTGTTAGTTTGAGGTTATAATTCTTATTCTTAATTCCTTGAGACTTACCCGGTAATAGGAGTTACGGCTTTGGATTAGTGAGTAGTAAGACTTACCCGGTGATCTACTCCACTTTAGTAACACCTTCCCCTTGCAAAGATCTCAGCTTTGTCCGCTTATCTTTAGATCTTGAGTTGGAACCACAACTAGACGCTTTAATCCCTCGAATTGCATGTTTGCTTTATTGGCTTCTTATTCATCTTTGATTGTGTTAATTGCTCTTTTGGTTAGTATTCACGAAGCTTACCGTTATTGACTTTGTTTCACCGAGTCCCTGTGATCGACCCCTGGAATTTCTTGCTTTTTACTACGATTGACCCGTACACTGCGGGTTCGCATCCTTGTTTTAAGCTTAAGTCTAGGGTTATAAATTTAAAGCTTGCACACACCGTTTGGAGCGAACATCTTCTCTTGGCTCCTCTTCCATTTCTATGAATTTTTCCTTCCCTTTGTCTTGTGGGTTTAAATCCTTAGGAATGTTCAATGGACTCTCCACCTTTCTTCCACTTATTAGGGTTATAGCTTTGCAACTTTCTCCTTGAACTATATTGCATGTCTCTCTTGGGTTCACTTCGGTATCTCTAGGCAATGTTCCTTGAGCCCCACTTGAAGAAGCTTGATATGTTAGTTGGTATTCCAACATCTTTTGGCTTTTGTCAAGTGATTCCACTTTCCACATAGTTTCTCCAATATTTGCTTGGTCTTCACCTCAAAGTTTTTCCTTTGATTGTTGTTTTGCCTTGGTGGTGGAATATTTGCTTGTTGCTCCCTTTGTTGTTGGAATAGTAGTCTTTGTTGATGATGGGGTCTTTCTTATATATCATTGGTTTTCGTAACACACTTGATCTTCTTTTAGCCTTAGATCCTTTATGCTACTATTATAACCTTCACAAGTAGAAATAAAGTGATCCAAGTGTTCGCTCCAAACAGTGTGTGCAAGCTTTAAATTTATAATCCTAGATGTAAGCTTAAAACAAAGATGCGAACCCGCAGTGTACGGGTCAATCGTAGTAAAAAGCAAGAAATTCCAGGGGTCGATCACATGGACTTAGTGAAACAAAGTCGGAATAGGTAAGCTTTAACAATTACTAACCACAAAGCAATTAAAACAATCAAAGATGATAAAAGTCAATAAAGGAAATATGCAATTCTAGGGATTAAAGCATCCAGTTGTGGTTCCAACTCAAGATCTAAAGATAAGCGGACAAAGCTGAGGTTTTTGCATGGGGAAGGTGTTACTAAAGTGGAATAGATCACCGGGTAAGTCTCACTACTCACTAATCCCAAACCGTAACTCCTATTACCAGGTAAGTCTCAAGGAATTAAGATAAAGAACTATAACCTCAAACTAACACACCACCTAAGGGAATAGAATCAACCTTTACCGGGTAAGTCTCAGGCTAACTCACAAAGATGGAATGGAAGCACACTCAAACCCCAATAAAGGATAAACCTTTATTACCTACACTTATGATCTTTGGTAAACAAACTAAGGAATTACCGGGTAAGTCTCATCCTACGCTTGCATTGAACCAGGAAAGGTGTAATAAGAATAGGATTTGGCAAACTCTAACACTTAACTCTCAGTTTCGGATCAGATAAGTCACCTCGGTCAGCCAAATTCCACCCCGGCCGAGATGTTCATCGACTGAGCGAGATGCTTAGGGTTAAGGTAAAGACTCGAACTTTCAGGGTCTACTGTGATTAAGATTATTCTATCATTGTTTTTCCCACAACTTTCAGCCAATCACCCTAGAATCACACAAAGAGATTAGCTACTCATCATCATGAAAGTATTAATCAAATATATGGGATGAAAGAGAATAATTGAACAAGAAAACCTTAAGAGAAAGGCTTCAATAACTGAATCAATTATAAAACCAACAAGCGTTCCTTGGATAGAAATCCAACAAGACAATCAACAAGGAAGGGAATCTAAGATGATCTTACAAAAACCCTTCGAAAAGCTATAAAAGCTATAGACTTTCTTCCTTCAACCTTCAAAAAGGTTCTTCAAATCTCTCAACTGGAGTATGGCCGCAGCGGTGTATAAAACACAATCGGTGGTATGCGGGGTGATAGCGGATGTATGCAGGATGTATAGCATGATATGGATTTGTGAAAAATCCAACCCTTTTTATAGGAAAATTACTCTCCAAAGATAAGATATCTTAGAAAGATCTCTTCCCATAAAAATAGGTAAAATATATGGTCTAACTTATCTTCTTCCTTCCAAAAATCCAGCCCAAAAATATAAGATCCTCTTTCCAAAGATAAAATATCTCAGCCAAGAATAAAATATTCTTGCCGCGTCCCAAGTGTTCGCCTCGGTCGAGTCGGCTCCTCTGGATCACCTCGGTCGAGGTGACTCTGTAGTCAACCGAGGTGAATCACAACTGAATGTGAAATCTCTCAAATTTGGTCCAAAGTAAATCTTTAATCCATGGCTATGCTTCCTGGATCATTCCTTATGTTCCTGAATGTAGCTCCAATGACTCCATAGCTCCTTTTGCTCCTTTTTGATGCAAAACGTGTCATTTTACCTACGATTATAACAAAACTAGGTGTAGACCTCGATTCCCGCAAAGGTAGATGAAACGACAATATAATCACATAATATATATACAAACATGCAGATTATTGAAGATAAAACGTCTAAACAAACCCCAAAATATAGACAATAATTCATGCTATCAAAATACCCCATACTTAGCCCTTGCTTGTCCCCAAGCAAGTTCCGCATATAAAATACAAGATAGAATGGATTATAAGTCATAAAGATCAATAAGAAAATCTTTCAAAAACATTTTTATGGTGTGCTACAATCATAGATCACTCTAAGAGAATACTTCATGGAATTTAAAATCAAAATATGATCAAAACATTTTATAAATATGAGAAAGTTGTTCATCTTTGCATAAAATCGTAGAATGCATAATAAATCGTAATCATCGAAATTAATCATGTATAATCCAGTTTAAACCACTAAGTCAATCAACAAGCTTGAGGTCTCAAGGGCTTCCCAAAAGAAAAGTCAAGAAACGTGTAGGGTAGGGAAAAGGATATCACTTCACTTTCACTTTGACTTTCAACATCTTCCACCAATAAGCTTTGCTTATTTCACACTTTTTCTTTTTTACTTTACTTTTTGGGATGCATGGACAGAGGTGCACAATAACCGAAGCCTAGGAAATCAGCAATCATCAATTTCTTGAGATGCATCAAACCCTTGATGCACATACCATGACCCGTTAGGAATATCGCTCAATTCGACTTTGGCAAGACACAAACACCCGGCTATGTGAATGGTGCCGAGTTACTCATCATCATGATTGACTTCCCCAAACCTATTTATTGCTTTCTAATACTTTCACTTCCAGCCAACTTCTCAACTTTTACTTCACTTGCTTTCACCACTTTGCTTGCTTCCTAATTCCCGGATAGGTAAAGGGAGACAAAAATGTATATGAGGGGCTAAGCATGATCAAGAAGAAGAAGAAAGAAGAATGAATTGCCTTGGTCTTTCTAGGAAGAAAGTGAGAGAACTCATAATGTGGTGTCAACCTTCAAATTCAACATAATTTGGATAAAAACAAAGTATTAAACATGCCAAAAATTTCAAACAAAGCATTTAGCAACTTAAACATCACTAGCATCACACATGATCTCAAAGGGCAAAGTAAATGGCGGTGGTTCGGCCATCCTTCTTCTGTCCAAGCACCGCTCCTACGGCTACATCACTAGCATCACACATGATCTCAAAGGGCAAAGTCCAATCCGGAGGTTGGATAATGGGAGCGGATATCAACGCTTCCTTAATCTTGTAAAATGCATCAAGACACTCCTGCGAAAACTCAAAAACAACATCTTTATTCAAGAGGTTAGTTAGAGGTTTAGAAATCTTAGAGAAGTCCTTGATGAATCTCCTATAGAAACCTGCATGCCCGAGAAAACTCCTCACACCTTTAACAGAACAAGGGGGAGGGAGTTTCTCAATAGTCTCAATCTTAGCGCGATCGACCTCAATACCTCGATTAGAAACGAGGTGTCCTAGCACAATGCCTTCATTAACCATAAAATGACACTTCTCCCAATTCAAAACAAGATTAGTGTCCTCACATCTTTGTAGCACTAGAGAAAAGTTAGATAGGCAATCATCAAAAGTGGAACCATATATCGAAAAATCGTCCATAAATACCTCCATGATCTCCTCTATGTACTCGGAAAAGATAGCCATCATGCATCGCTGGAAGGTAGCGGGTGCATTGCATAATCCAAATGGCATCCTCCTATAAGCAAATGTCCCCCATGGACAAGTGAAAGTGGTCTTCTCCCGATCGTCCGGATGGATAGGAATTTGGAAGAATCCACTATAGCCGTCTAAATAGCAGAAGTGTGAATGTTGGGTCAACCGTTCGAGCATTTGATCAATGAAGGGAAGTGGAAAATGGTCCTTCCGAGTGGCCGTGTTCAGCTTCCTATAATCAATGCAAACCCTCCAGCCCGTAACGGTCCTGGTTGGGATTAACTCGTTGTTCTTATTCGTCACAACGGTCATCCCTCCTTTCTTCGGAACTACATGCACCGGGCTAACCCATTTGCTGTCCGAGATAGGATATATGATACCTGCATCCAACAACTTAAGAATTTCCTTCTTCACAACCTCTTTCATGATCGGATTTAACCGTCTTTGAGGTTCTCGTGAAGTCTTATGATCGTCCTCCATTAGAATTCTATGCATGCAGAAAGAAGGATTAATGCCAATAACATCATCTATAGTATAACCCAAAGCCTTTTGATGCTTTCTCAGGACATGCATTAGTTTAGACAATTCAGATTCGGAGAGGCCGGGAAGCACTAACAATAACGGGATAAGTAGAATCCGGTCCAAGAAAGACATACCTCACGTGATTTGGGAGTTGTTTAAGCTCCACAACTGGGGGTGCTTTCTGAGGGGAATCCTGGCTTCCTCCTTCCAGTGGAGTAGATCTAGAAATTGGACTTTCGAAAGTCTCAGTTGAAATCGTCTCGCCTTCGACCTCGGTCGAGGCGCAGAGGCGGTGACCGAGATGTTCTTCAGTCGCCTCGCTCGGTCCAGAAAGTGCCTCGGTCGAGGTGCTGTAACTGGAACCGAAACTGGAGATCTTCGTCTCCTGGATTAATTTCTCAGTTTTAGCTCCTGGATCTTCTTCAAGTGCCTTTAAGCTCCGTATAGCTGCATCACAAGAAGCATCTATACCTTCCTCCATTAAACTGAAACTAATAACTCTTTCAAGTGGATCGTTAATAAGGATAGAGCTCACCAATTCTCTTGATTCTTCTTCATCATAGATGTTGAAGATATCATCTCCTAGCTGCTCTCCCTTCATGGCCGCAAGTAAAGCGAACTCCACTTCATCTCTGCCAATATTGAATTTCAACTTGGCGTTCTTACAATCCACATTGCAACCCAAAGTTGCTAGAAATGGCCTCCCGAGAATGATAGGAACAGGATAATCTGCGGGAATGTCAAGTACTACAAAGTTTATAGGTAAATAGAAGTTACCTAACTTGACCGGAACGTCTTCCAAAATGCCCACGGGATGGATAATGGAGCGATCTGCCATGTATAACCTTATCTTAACCGGCTTGGGCTCTCCAAGTCCGATCTTAACACATAGCTCCAGCGGAATGATGCTCACGCTAGCTCCTAGATCACATAAGGCCTCACAAGTAACATCCCCAAATTGAATGGGAATGCAAAATAAGCCGGGATCTCTCAACTTAGGTGGCATCTTCTCTTTCATGGTTTGTATGAGCTCCGAGGATTTAGATGTCATCCTTACTTCACCAAAGTCTTCCAGTTTCCTCTTCCTTGATAAGATGTCTTTCAAGAATTTCCCATAGGCGGGCATCCCTAGAATAGCATCAAGGAAAGGAATGTTAATGTGTAGTTTATTCATCAAGTCAAGGAACTTAACAAAGTGCTTGTCTAGATGTGCTTTGGCCCTTGACTGGGAGAATGGAAGTGGTGGTTTATATGCAGGAGGTGGAATATAAACTTCAGTTTTCCCCTCCGCTTTCTGTGGCTCCACCTCGGTTGGCATCTCGGCCGAAGTGTTCTTCGACTGCACCTGGACCGAGGTGGTCTTCGTCGGTATTGGCACCGACCGAGGCACTGGATTTGCAGTCTTCAGTCCACTCCTCGTTGTTATGGCCATAACCTGGCCCTTAGGGTTGCTATCCGTCCTTGCTGGAAGCTTCCCTAGATCTCTTGGCGCTTCATTCACCCTACTAGCAAGTTGTTGTTCAAAGGCTTTTTGGGCCTTCGAAAATGAAGTCATGGATGTCTCCATAGCACTAAGCTTGATCAAGACAGCCTCCAGCACTACGTCTTTCTTTTCCGGCTGGGACGAACTTGATCCTTGCCCCTGGCTCTTTAATGGAGTAGAAGAAGAAGAAGGGGAAGAGAGGAAAGGATTAGAGGAATCGTTAGAATTGGAGTTAGAATGATTGTTACTAGAATTTTGGTTGTTCGCCCTCCAATTATTGTTGTTGGATCCTCTATTGTTGTTGTAGTTGTTGTTCCGGGAACCGTTGTTGTTGTTACGGTATCCATTGTTGTTGTTCCTTGATCCTTGATCTTCCTTCTTGGTTTGAGCAACCAAGAGTTCCTTCAATTGCTTCACGTCATTCTTCAAAGACGTGAGTTGATTGTTGTTAGACGGAGCATCTTGGAAGTTAACTCTTTTAACTCCACCTTCAGCTCCTTGGTGGGTATATTTCTCCATATGCAAAGCTTGCTTCTCTATAAAGTCCCAAGCTTCGTCAATCGCCATGTCCATAAATGTACCGGCGGAAAGTAGTTGGAGGTTGAACGGGGTGCTTCCGTCCAGTCCCTTGAAGTATATCTCCAACAACTCTATCTTTGGAATCCCATGATGTGGGCAATCCAAGAGAATGTCTTTAAACCTCTCCCATGACTTGGACAAGCTCTCCTTGTCCTTCATAATGAATGCATTAATCTTCCCTCTCATTTCAGCGGTCTTAGAGGGGGGAAATAATTTAGTCAAGAATTCCGTAGTCATCTCCTCCCAAGTGCTAATTTTTCTTGGAGGAAGAGATTGATACCAAGTAAGAGCTCTATCTTTTAAAGAAAAGTAAAAAGGTCTTAGCTTGTAGTTGTTGTTTTCTATTCTTGAGGGTCTCAAGGTCTCCATCAAGATCTCATAGTTTTGAAGATGTTGATGAGGAGATTCCTGCTCTAGCCCTCCAAACTGGAGGGCTAGAGCAGGAATTGGGACCTGCCTCGGTCGAGGGTCTGGAACTGGGACCTGCATCGGTCGAGGATCGGGAACTGGATCTTTCCTCGGTCGAAGTAGATACTGGTCTCGTAAGGCTACCATATCTGCTTCGATCGCTTCAGTCTTGGTCCGAGTTTCTTCTTTCTTCTGCCTCAATTCTTCTCTGCTAAGGCGTAGCTGTTCTAACGCCTCTTTCAATTTGGCCTCAAGATCGCGATTGTCTTGGTTGGCCATCTTTGCTTCTCTCAAGCGTCGTTTGTATGTCTTTTCTGGTTCGGGATCGTAAGGAACGATTTCCTTCCCAGTGCGGGTTCTTCGCATAAACCTAAGAAAGAACCTGGGAAAGTCACTCAAGTAGAGTGGTTAGTAGACACGGGGCAAGTGCCCCAAAAGCGTACCGCAACCGGCTCGGTCTAGACCAAGTCCCCGGCAACGGCGCCAAAAACTTGTTCGCTCCAAACAGTGTGTGCAAGCTTTAAATTTATAACCCTAGATGTAAGCTTAAAACAAAGATGCGAACCCGCAGTGTACGGGTCAATCGTAGTAAAAAGCAAGAAATTCCAAGGGTCGATCACAGGGACTTAGTGAAACAAAGTCGAAATAGGTAAGCTTTAACAATTACTAACCACAAAGCAATTAAAACAATCAAAGATGATAAAAGTCAATAAAGGAAATATGCAATTCTAGGGATTAAAGCATCCAGTTGTGGTTCCAACTCAAGATCTAAAGATAAGCGGACAAAGCTGAGGTTTTTGCATGGGGAAGGTGTTACTAAAGTGGAATAGATCACCGGGTAAGTCTCACTACTCACTAATCCCAAACCGTAACTCCTATTACCGGGTAAGTCTCAAGGAATTAAGATAAAGAACTATAACCTCAAACTAACACACCACCTAAGGGAATAGAATCAACCTTTACCGGGTAAGTCTCAGGCTAACTCACAAAGATGGAATGGAAGCACACTCAAACCCCAATAAAGGATAAACCTTTCTTAACTACACTTATGATCTTTGGTAAACAAACTAAGGAATTACCGGGTAAGTCTCATCCTAGGCTTGCATTGAACCAAGAAAGGTGTAATAAGAATAAGATTTGGCAAACTCTAACACTTAACTCTCAGTTTCGAATCAGATAAGTCACCTCGGTCAGCCAAATTCCACCCCGGCCGAGATGTTCATCGACTGAGCGAGATGCTTAGGGTTAAGGTAAAGACTCGAACTTTCAGGGTCTACTGTGATTAAGATTATTCTATCATTGTTTTTCCCACAACTTTCAGCCAATCACCCTAGAATCACACAAAGAGATTAGCCACTCATCATCATGAAAGTATTGATCAAATATATGGGAAGAAAGAGAATAATTGAACAAGAAAACCTTAAGAGAAAGGCTTCAATAACTGAATCAATTATAAAACCAACAAGCGTTCCTTGGATAGAAATCCAACAAGACAATCAACAAGGAAGGAAATCTAAGATGATCTTACAAAAACCCTTCGAAAAGCTATAAAAGCTATAGACTTTCTTCCTTCAACCTTCAAAAAGGTTCTTCAAATCTCCCAACTGGAGTATGGCCGCAGCGGTGTATAAAACACAATCGGTGGTATGCGGGGTGATAGCGGATGTATGCAGGATGTATAGCATGATATGGATTTGTGGAAAATCCAACCCTTTTTATAGGAAAATTACTCTCCAAAGATAAGATATCTTAGAAAGATCTCTTCCCATAAAAATAGGTAAAATATATGGTCTAACTTATCTTCTTCCTTCCAAAAATCCAGCCCAAAAATATAAGATCCTCTTTCCAAAGATAAAAGATCTCAGCCAAGAATAAAATATTCTTGCCGAGTCCCAAGTGTTCGCCTCGGTCGAGTCGGCTCCTCTGGATCACCTCGGTTGAGGTGACTCTGTAGTCAACCGAGGTGAATCACAACTGAATGTGAAATCTCTCAAATCTGGTCCAAAGTAAATCTTTAATCCATGGCTATGCTTCCTGGATCATTCCTTATGTTCCTGAATGTAGCTCCAATGACTCCATAGCTCCTTTTGCTCCTTTTTGATGCAAAACGTGTCATTTTACCTACGATTATAACAAAACTAGGTGTAGACCTCGATTTCCGCAAAGGTAGATGAAACGACAATATAATCACATAATATATATACAAACATGCAGATTATTGAAGATAAAACGTCTAAACAAACCCCAAAATATAGACAATAATTCATGCTGTCACCAAGCTACAACAAAATTGACAAGCAATAAATTTAGAGCTAGTTACTTCCCTTTCGTCATTGTCCTCTAGCAACTTCTTCAATTCATTTGACTAGGTTGGTGAGGGCATCTATCTTGACATCTCTATCTACTCCCTCGGTTACCTTGATTATCTTCCTTTGGGATGAATATCTTTCACAATGCTTAACATGTTTTTCAATGAAGTTTCAAGCTTCATCCACATCCATCTACACAAATGTAACTCCCGAAAGTGGATCAATCTTATCTCTTGTTTGATCACCAAACCCTTTGTAGAATATCTCCAAGAGTACTAGTTTTGGCTCTCTATGATGTGGACGATCTAGAAGTAAGTCTTTGAACATCTCCCAACTTTGGTATAAGTTGTATCCACACTCCATCTTGAAGCTGAATATCTTTCTTCTCATCACCTCCGTCCTATTTGGTGAAAAAAATTTATTAAGGAACTCATGAGACAGCTATTCCCATGAAGTGATGTTCCTAAATGATATGGATTAGTACCATTCCTTTGCTTTACCTCTAAGTGAGAAAGAAAATGCTCTCAACTTCAACTCCGAGGACTCAACTCCTTTTAACTTTACCGTCTCCAAAAGTTCATTGTAGTTGGCTCGGTGCAAGTGTGGAGTTTTGGATGACCCTCATCCAAATTGATTTTGCATTACCATTTGAATCATGACACTCTTTAGCTCGAAATTTTTGGGTAAATTGTTTCTAAAAACTACTCCTAGAGGTAGAATATGCTTTGTCGGATCCATCCTTTCACCTAAGGTCCTTGCTGCATAAACTCTAGTGTTACCTTTTCTAGGCACTTCTCTAAACACTTCCTCTTGCTTGGGTTCTCTAGCAAGGTCTTCTTGATCTAATAGGCTAGCCTCAAGATCAATGATTATTTGCCTTTTCGCTCATCTCTTTCCCTAGCTTGAGCCATTTGATTTTATTGATCCATAACAACTCTTTGCTTCTTTTGCATTCTTATCTTCCTCAAGGTTCTTTCAATTTCGGTATCAAGTGGCGTGAGCTCCTTGTTTGCACTCCTTAGCATACAAGTGTACAAGCGAAGACACAAACACAAGTGTATGAAAAGTAACAAAACACTCTATACTAGTAGTGATAACTTCAAAAACAAAGTCAAGCAATCAATAGTCCCCGACAACGGCGTCAAAAACTTGATGTGAGCTAGATGGACTATGATCTAACCACATAATATCGCAAGTATACGTCCGTGTCAATGTAATTATGTGATATACCATCAAGGTTGATATCCCAAGAGACTATGTATATCACAACTTTGTCTTAAATCCAACTAGTAAAAAAACAAGAGTATGTAAAATGAAAGGCAAAAGGGGTGACCAAGTGATCAAGATGCTAGCTGTTTGAAGTAACAAATATCAACTAAAAAATATCTATGGATAAAACAATAAGAATTGGGAATATTCCTCCAAGTCATAGGTAAGTACATATATGATCATGTTGTGTTTGATAAAATATAGGAGAGTTTAAGTCACAAATACAAATGGAGCATGATATAGGTATGCTTTGTCAAGGCATTTGGCTTGTTTCAACTAATGAATATCACATGGTGGTTGCTATTTACTCATTAGTTGATAAGATTCACTATAACATATAACTATATTTAACTATGCAAGCATCACATGGTGTTTAATATTTGCTTACACAAATCGACATAGCCATATTTGAACATTCACAAGACAAATTTGCTTAGCAATCCTCTTGGTCCTAGCTAGCATCATCCAAGCATTATAGGTAAGGCTGTGCAAAATCGGACCGGACCGGACCGGTTCCGGTCCGGTCCACGGTCCAGGTTTTTTTAAAAATCTGGGTTACGGTCCAGTCCGGTCCAGTTCGGTCTAATCCGGTCCATTCCGGTCCGGTTTTGGACCGTAAAACCTCACCAAAATTGCACAATTAAGGTACAAACCGGTCCAATCCGGTCCGGTCTGGTCCGGTCCGTAATGTTCAAAATTGCACAATTTATGTACAAATCGGTCCAACCCGGAACTGGACCGGTCCGGACTGGACCGTTACGGTCCGGTCCTGGTCCGGTCTACGGTCCTAGATTTTCTTAATTTACGGTCCTCCGGTCTGGACCGTATGCACAGCCCTAATTATAGGCATCAAACATTGCATAATCATCTTAATTACTTATAGGTCTCATCTAAGATGATCAATTCATCAAAACAGTCATTCATACATGGAAATATTCAATGTGCTAAGGGAACAATCTAGATTAAATCTAATCTAGCATCCGACATTCAATAAGATCAAGCATGGATGTACATTCAAATAAGATTGGAAACTTGTATATGCTACTAGTAATGCTTTTTGATTCTCCATATTTTATATACACATCATATATCAAGACAATTCTAGCATGATTTGAAGTTTTCACCTCAATCCTAGCAAGGTGATTAATCACTCATGACCGAAAACTCAATAACATAAATAGTTGAGACGAATACCATGGTGACAACTAGATTGAAAATAAGGAAAGTGGGAAGAAGAATGAACTAATATGGATTTAGCAATTCAAAGTTATGGCCAAAATAAGATTGAAAATGGATCTAGATAAGAGATATGTGAAAAATTTCAAGAACACTTCAATACTTCCTTGTCAATATGTTGCTTACAAAGAGAGAATTTAAGAGAATTGTTTTGTGCCTTGGATAATATTAATTAAAGGGATCCATTCTCTCTATTATAGGTAAAATTTATGGTCCCTCATCTAGAATCATCCAAACAAACTCACACATCAAGTGTGAGTTTGCTGCAAAAGTGGTTTACACCGGGTAGATGGTCGAGTTTTGCGTAGCCTTACGTCCGGTTGTAGAGCCTCTACCTCGATTTTTTTCACCGCCATTGGAGATTTACACATAGTTTGAGTTTCAGTGCTTCTTTGGTCGAGTTTTTGTGCTTCTTAGGTCAAGTTTGTAACACCCCAAGTTCTTGGAACTCGGGGAGCTACTGGTTAGGACCTCACAATGGGTCCCGGCCATGGTTTAACAACAATTTTACTAGGATCTTACAACAAGGCACAAATGTATATAAAACAATTTCCAAAACATAATGTTTTTATGGTATGAATGTACACATGTGACAGCCTTAAAATATATATATATATATATATATATATATATATATATATATATATATAGGTACATAACATGCATGCCGTATTGAAGACTCCCCCGTCCCCATCTAATGAGTACGTGGACCCGGCTGACCATCAATCCCGAAGAAAATATAAATAGTACAAGCACACAAAAGAAAATATAAACACTCAACATGTTGGCACACAATCCGTTATTATCTGACAACTTATGTGATTCACTTCATCCGGTTTTAAAAGTTGTAGCACGAGAAATCTTAAGATTCTCGCCTCCGTTCCTTATCCAACTGGTGATGGTTTGGCACACCTCCGCCGGTGGCGTCCCCGCAAACCAATTATGGACTAGTCCCGAAATAAACCCCCAGCGCCCTCGGGCTAACTGAGCAGAATGCTACCGCCCGTTACTCTTAGGCCAGATATGTAAGTCAGTTGATGGTTACAATGCAATACACTAGTACACACATCATTCAAACACCATTATCATCATTCACACTCATATCTAACAGCTAGCTAAGTAAGCCCAAAGGACTTACCTGAATCCAAACATAATCCCGTTATCTCGACTCGGTCTATAACCGCAGGAACTCAACCGCCTGTTATAAAAGGCAAAAGGATCAATAATGTATCCCACTTCATTAGAAGTCTCTGACTTCTAAGATATTTAACTCTATCAACAAATAAATTAAGAAAATACCCTTATACGGATAAATGATCATTTTACCCCTGGTCCCGAAAACTCTCAAAGATCCTATAATATATGTCCAACCTTTCTTTAGGACTTAGTTTCATAATCTAACTCTTGAGAGTTAGTTTAGGTAGAACTTATAGATTACACATTTTTCTTAACTTTTAACAAGGTCACTAAGGTCCAACTTTAGCCTATAATACGAGTCCCGAATAAACATATAAAAAGTCTAACAAAAATCTCTAAGTCTTTTATGCCATGCACTCTATCCATAGCACCCAAAATTTCCCAAAAATACATAAAAATCACTTCTACACAAATTCTCAAAGTCGGTTCCAAAACCAGAAATTCAGACTTAGCCAAAAATTGAGTATTTCTTAACTACTCAGCCAGTCCACTTTGGACCTTCATAGATCTAAATCCAACCGTTGGATCATCCCCAACTTTGGATACACCACACTGTGCATGACACTCTATAACATACTAAAAACTGAACGGTGAATTATGTTTCTAAGGTATCCAAACTTAAGCCCAAACATGACTGCACAACACCAAATAATTCCAGCACTCAGCAATTTCAGCAAAATCCAGAAAACTGTTTAAGGTCCCAACTTCGAAAAATCATAACTCCTAAACCACTTGCTGGATTCATCCCAAATTTTAATATTTTCTACCACAATATGCCAACTATATCATATCCAAAATTCAAGTCCAACAGAGATCAAAAGCCTAATCAAAACTATCTCACAAAACAGCATCCCATGTTGTATTTCTCAACACTCAGCACTTTTATAAAAACTGTATGAGGAGTCAACTTTGAAACACCATAACTCTAAAACCGTAATATGGATTCCTCTGAAATTTTAGTATGATGTACTATGCAATACCGTCTATGACATATCCGAAAACCAGCCAAAAAGAAAGAGTCTAGCTTACCCAAAATTGAACGTGAAGTTGACTGCTCGTCAACTCAGAAAATCCAGCAATGTGACAGCTCTTCCAGTCATCTTCCATGGCTGTTTTGAAGGGTCTAAAGACATCAATTGGTACTCTAATCAGCATATACACAAAGAGGGTAACGCATAGAAGAGGGTTGTTGTTCTTACCAACCCAACCGGACAAGACATTGCTGCGTGAATGAGGGCGAAAGAAGGGTTGTGACCCATTGCTGATAGGGCTCCTCTACGGATCTGCTTCAGCACACATGTGGATCTGGCGTACAGTTCGTGAATCTGTATTGCTCTCCTGAAGCTCGAGCCGCTGGAGGTCTGTATAGGTTGTACGTTGAAGCGGTGTTCTTGGCTCGAGAAGGAGAGTCTGGTCCACTGTGTAAGAGGAGGAGAGTCCGGTCCACTGTGTAAGAGAAGGGGAACCATGGGCGACAGCAACAGCCCGCGTGCAGAGGCCAGAGAGACAGTCCCGGTTGCTGCAGCTTGGGTAGAAGAAGATCCGGCGCTGGTGCTTGCTTGAAGAAGATCTGGCGCTGCTGTTTGGGTAGAAGAGATCCGGCGTTGCTGTGGGTGTGCCAGACCAGGAGCACACGAGACTACAGCTTGAAGAGGACATAGGAGACTGGATGGCAGAAGAATTTAGCCGGCCTGTCTACGGTTGTTGCATCCATGGAAGGGATAAGGCGAGCGGCGTTGCCATCGTGAAGCGAGGTAGAAGAGAAGGAAGGTTAAGTTTACGTGAGGAGGAGAGCTAGGGCAAAAAAAATGACGGTTGAAGCAATTAGGGCAAGAAGGGAGTTGATGGGCCCGTAAGCTGATCATGGGCCCGTCAAGGCCAAAATGATCCAGAAGAAACTCGGAAAATTAACGATCCATCCCAAAATTTGTAAACTCATAACTGAACTCCGTAATAAATTTTCGGATGTTACAGAGTTGCCTCTTTCATCCTAGGTAAGTGTAATCTCCTCCTGAAAGGTGTTCTTTGCTCGAGTATTTTGAGTGAACTCAACCTAAGTGGACTTTTGCCACTTGATTTGTTCCTAGATAGGGTTTCTAGTCTTCTTACCTTGAGTTTTTGCAAACTCAAGGGTCCTCTTCCAAGGCTTCATCCTTGTCGTGCTCCTTTTCTTGTTTCCTTCTTCCTTGGCTTCCTTGATAATGATGAGGATGTGATGGGTACTCCTTGGATAGGCATAGATTTATCTTTTGTGCTCCATTGTAGACCTAAAACACCTTAAACACACAAAACACAAGGGGAGTAGAAATTTTTTGATACTTTTAAGCCTGAGCAATGATGTAAGTGTCTTTTTCCATGCAAAACTAAGAAAAAAACACACAACACTACATTTATAAAGATAGTATTAAAACATGATATCACTTTCCCCTTCACGAGTGTGGTAACTTTGATGAATATTTGACCTGAAGACAACCGTAGTGTTAAGAGTCGTAAATTAAGAGATGAAGGCGGTGTTTGGAGTTGGTAGTCGAGGTTGGCGATGACAACGGCCATTTTGTGATCTCGTGGTCGGTCTAGCAACTATTGTTGGTGGATTAGGTGGTTTGCTGGTGGCGAACGATGTTTTTCAGGTGGTCGAGGAATTGGTATTTTCCTCCCTTCAACACATACACATCAATTAAGGAGAAAATGAGAGTAACTTTACAAAAATCGGTCGCGTTCGATAAGCATAGAAAATGGGGTTATTGGAAGGTTTATTTGAAAGTATACTTTTTGGGGGTTATTTAAACAAAGATTTTAATCCATTTGCAGTTGGGTTGTCGATTAATTGAGGGAGTATTAGGAATGATAACCTCCCAAAATAAAATATAGAAACCGTTGAACGGTCCCACAGTGATTGTGAATGGTGTGATGACTTACTACATTCCAATATGAGATAATTGGATGAAATGCACCCAATGATAAATTAAAAAATTAATAAATGAACGTAGTTATGGAGAATTGATATTTGGTTCGTAGTCCCTCCTCCAACCATAATATCAACCGGACAAGTTGAATCTCACGATTTATTCTTCTTTTTGAAAATTATAAATATACGTTAATTTTGATACTTGAATTTTCTCTTGTACACTAATTTTTTGTACAAGAACTATTGTAACTAATTTTGTTGTACACGATTATTGTATCGTGTATAAGTGACTCAAAAATATCATAAAAATATTATTAGATTATTTTTCTTGTACACAAATGATTTGCTATGAAGCACGGACACTTCTAGAAGGTGGCGTATCCCGTGTCCTGCCGTGTCGGATACGGGGACACAACAGGACACGGCTCGGACACGGTGAAATATGACCAGACACGGTCAAGATACGTTTCGGAGGTATGACACGGCGAGGACCCGGATTTGCGTCCGGTCAAGACACGGTCAACGAAAGTTTACCTTATTTTTTAAGGCCAGAAAAAAACAAAGAAAATATTTTTTTTGAAAAAACATAAAGAAAAACTGATTTACAGTAATATTTTTTCTTCTTTCCTATTTTTTTCCGACTAAACCTAGTCCCATATGAACACCTGCGGAATTGTGGCTGCTGGAAATAAATAAATTGTTAATTTTGTTATCATGTTAATATTTTTATCTACTCACGTATCATTGATTTTTTTTCCCACAATATCTCATTATGATATAGGAATTATATATTTCAATATCTTTAAAATGATATATTATTTGTTTTACTCGCCGTATCCCCGTTTCCTATACTTTTAAGGATTGCCGCTTCCCAGTTTCTCGCCGTATCCGTTTCCCGTATCCGTGTCCGTGTCCGTACATCATAGATGATTTGACTATTTCTTATACTTGGAATTCATATATAAGAATTAAATACAAAATCTTATAACATATTAAGAAAAGCTGATATATTATATAAGAGAAAATTAGTCCATTAATCAATAATTATTCTATATAGTTGTTTATTTATCATTAAAAATATCCACTAACTAGTTATTATAAGCTTAGGTATATACCAAATTTGTCCTTCCAATATTAGTGCAAATATCTTTGAATATTCATCTTTTTGGGCTTTTATTTCTATACACATGATAGTGATATGAAACACACCCCTCATAAAAAATGAAGGACTCTTTTCACATAACTTTAGTGTATTTTTATTGCTCATAAGATTATCCATTCATCCATGGAATATAGCATGTCCTCATATTCATCCATAGAACATATGTTTAAGCAAGAAGCTCGTACCTTACAAGATCTTTTTCTTTCTGCTAAAACATACCTCAATCATCTCAAGACTTAAATACGCAAGGCATGGACACCCCGTTCCCATTTGTATGCGTTATTATTTCATTGTACTAATGATATTCAAATATGTGTAGTCTATGTAGGATTTATACTCGCATCTTATGTGTATTGAGCGCATTGCTCCACCATTTGAACTAATAAGCTAACAGTACGCTCATATTTGGATGCATCATTCCACGTAACTGATATTCTAGATCTAATTATGTACGCTATAAATCGAAGAACAAGATTTAAAAGCGAGACACAAAGAATTGGTTACGCAGTACGATTTTCCTACATTTGCGGAATCTCAAGAAGGGAAATCCACCCATTCCACTATGTAATCGAAACAGGTTTACAAATTACAACTCAAGAAGCATGCCAGCAAAACACCATATTTACAAATCTAAGATCTAAGCTTCGGCACATCGAAAGCTTTTTAGAAACTTTCGAACTCTACTCATAATCAAATTCTTCTGCGTAGCAACTATCCAGAGATGAAGCAAACGTTTTTGATTAGTCGTCTTCAACCACTCTTATCTAGGGGTGAGCAAAAATATCCGATTCGACTAATCCGAAGACCCGATCCGAAAAAATCCAAATTTGAAAATATCTGTCAATTGGTGATCTCAGTCGGATCCGATCCGAGCATATTTTTCGGATCATCGGATCAGATATTGATCGGGGTTTAGAGGAAAAAGTCGGATCAGATCGGATCATTATATCCTACTAGTGACACTAGTCTAAGAATAAATACCCCGGATCGGATCGGATATCGGGATCTGATCATCGGATCGGATATCCGTCTACATAAAATTGTCGGATATCCGGTACTCTCGGATCAAATTCGGATCGGACTTTTTTTAAGATTGTCGGATCGGAAACCCGGAAATGCCCACCCCTACTCTTATTAGATCCCTCTCATAATAGATGAGTTTGGGAAGGTTTGTTCTCTCTCGCTCTCCGTGTTTTCTTTCTTCGAATGAGAGGAAGAAAGCCCTAGATCTAAAGTTCTCTCCTTTGAGACAAATGAGCTCATCAGGTTAATATCCAACAAGCAGTCAAGCAATCTGCTTATTTAATTAATTGAATCTAGTTGAACGCGTTTGTGGTTATAACTGTAAGATGATAACAAAGATCCAAGCTATTTTAGCTTAAAAAACACGAACAAAAGTTTTGGGCCTTCTCTATATAGCCTGCTTATTCTACTTAGAAAATTTGCCTGATACAATCACCTTTGTTATAACATTGTTCTAGCTGTCAGACTTAGCCATGAGCTAAGTGGTAAGATAGAGATATTCAACAGTATAGTCACATATATTTGGCGGTATATATCTGACTCATATAGTATATATTCGGTGGTATAGTCACATATATTCGATGTATAGTATATATTTTGTAATTTGTTCTCATTTTACATGGTAAGAGTTGTTTACATATGAGTCAGGATCTATATATATTGCTTAATATATTTTATATCAATGGAATGGAGGGCACTTGTGCAATACAAAGATCTAATATTTTATCAAACGGGTTAAGTTTAAGGAAAAATCTTATAACTCGTTGCAATCTCTAATTACTTTCAACCACCAAATTATTATTTTTTAATTTACATGTACTTATCGAGTTCCCTTGTCTTGTGGACGATAGGACATCCTAGAAAATCGAGTTATAATTAGAAGGATAATGTGCAAAATAGCGAAAGCTATGGTCTACCACATGAATGCCAAACTAGAGGGATACCCTGCCAAGTGCCAAGTGCCAAATATCCTCGTTTTTTATCATGTAAATATGTAGTAATGTACCAAATTGAAAAGGGTCCACTATTGTGACACAACCAAATTGTCGGGCCCTAAATTCTATGTTTTCCAGTCACTTATTATTTGGATACGGCCTTCTTTTTAGGGGCCCAAATTCTTCTATTAAGTTGAACAAAAAATAATTTAAAAAAAGCCCACCATTTATCCTATGAGGTACAGAATATGCAATACACGAATTGGCTATAAATCCTTTCATTGAAAATGAAAAAGAGATTTAAGTGTATTAGGTAATCTCTTTTAAATCATTTTTCTTTGCTTTTTATAATTCATGTGTGGTATTTTAAAGTTTGAGCTTTTTTGAGTGGATTTTGGTTGAATTGTGACCTAATAATTACGACCAAGTAACTTTTAACAAGGTAAAGTATAGTATAGTAGAGGAATTTTTTTCTATTTTATATTTCTAATTTAAAAAAGAATAGTTGTGTTTTTTTAAAATATAATCATATTTTTTAATTATAATACCCAAAATTTAGCCGAAGACTTCAATTTCAATACCTGGAACGTATTATCCGAATGATTATACTTGAAATTCATTATCCAAAATATAATATCCAATTCAAATACTTAAAACCTAATATCCAAAACATACATTCGAATTTAATACCCAATACACATACTCAAAATCTATGGACCAATTTATTAATTAAAATATAAAAATGCCTACTTTATCACCTGCATAAACATTAAAGGTACACCACATTTAACCCATATATATTCATTATTTTATTGTCGATAATTAAAGCTATTAAACTTGGTGAATGTTAGATGACCCGACATAAATTACTTATGAAATTTCCTAATTCCGCATTTCGGGTATGGAATCAATTGAACACGTTTTAATACAATTACTACGATTTCAGACCCTACTTGCAAAACTAGTTAAACTCAATTTCGTACTCCACGTGCAAGATCAATTGAACAATAATTTCATACTTTGAATGCGGGATTAGGGATTTGGTTAAAGAAAATATAATATATAGATTTGTTTAAACTACCCATAAAACTTCTATCAATCTTGTGATTTAAAAAGTTTTTTAATTAGAAAGAGTTGTTTCTAATTGATAATTTATTGCATTAGCTATTATTTGTCTAAGTATACCGCATACAACTTAGCTCAATGTATGCAATCTACAATGCAAGATAAGGTTTGTTATTTAGGTGGTTTCATCTACGGAATCCCCGCACCTTTTGAGTGTGTGAAATGCCTCAAATCAATAATATACGCACTCTCATGATTAATCCAATCAACGTGAACCTAAGACACTAAGATGAGTGATCAAACAAACTAGATGTGGCTTGCTCTCGTAATGAGCACCAAGAAGCGTGATCAAACACTTAAGGTATTTAACACACACTAGTAAATAAACCATGCTCTCATTTTTGGCATCTCTAGCATTTAAACCAACACGATTTTTGTAATCGAAAAAAGATGAAGGCTAGAGATTGAAGCTAGGCTTACCAACCTAGATTGGTCATCTTAGCTCAATGCGTGCAAGATAATGTATGCTTCTTTAGGTGGTTTTATCAAAGAATCCCCACACCTTTTGAGTGTGTGAAATGACTCAATTTAACAACATACGCACTCTTGTGATTAATATAATCAATATGAACCTAATGTACTAATATGGGTGATCAAATAACTAGATGCAGTTTGCACTCGTAATGAACACCAAAAAACGTGATCAAACACTTATGATAAATAACACTCATTAGGAAATAAAACATGCGCTCTCTTTTAACATCTCTAGCATCTTAACAATGCATATTAACTAAACATTTACCTTTCGATTGAGGCTTAAAAGAGATACCTAGCAATTCCAACAACAAAAGTCAAGAAATAGTCGTAAGAAGACAATGCACAAGTCGTCACTCAACACAATCAACAAAAGAAACAATTTTCATACTAGGATTAGAATCTCTAAGTTCTCCTCTCTAGAAAAATACTAATATTCCAACCATAATCAACATTAACCACTTAAAACTACATTCATATCATAGCAAACAAAGCATAGGTGAGACTTTTAAGCTCAAATTCTAAAAGGAGATTTAACTAATCATGGAAGAACTAACAAGGCAATATAAATAAAACATGCTAATGAAACTATTAAGAAGAAAGCAACTGGAAATGGGAAACTTCAAATTAAGCAAACCAAGCTTAAATCTTCAATGGCTTGCAGTTTCTTGAAGACTTCAAAAGAACCATATATAAAACTATGAAATTTTGAGGGTGGAAGTGGAACCAACTAGAATTCCTAAGGGAAAAGGTAGCACAAAAAGAACATCGCTTACAAATAAAAAGTGGAGGGGTATTCATAAAAATCTAGTGGACCTTTGGAGGAAACAAATGGACCTTTGGAAAAAATAAATGGACCCTTCGATAAAACAAATTATTGAAAGATATATCATAACATGTTTTCATGCTATATTTTTAGATGTGTTTTTGTGTGATTTTACCTTTATTTTGTATGGATTGAGCAATCACATCTTAGCTAAAGTTTTAAATGTCAAACGAATGTCTACGCCCTTTGTCTTGTGTCTTTATGGATGTTTTGCCCTCAAATAAAGCTTAAATAAAGACATTCAATCTCCCAACTATGCTAGGATCAATCATCAACGCATAATCAACCTCATGGAACAAAGAAAGAAAGGAAGAAATACAAGCTAGGATGTTTACATGAAGCCAAAAGAGCCAAGAAAACCCAATGATGGAGCTTTGTGTGAAGCCTCACTCGAGCAAAAAGGAAGGCTTCCACTCGAGCAAGGAAGCATTTGGAGTGAAGTGTCAACTAAGCTCGAGTTTACCTCATCACTCGAGCAAAGAAGACAGAAAACTCGAGCAAGGAAGACAACTCACTCGATCAAAGAAGACAAAGATGTAGAGAGTTCAACGTTGCTAAAGTGGACCCTCGAGTGGCCTTTGATAACACGATTTATGACGTTAGTCTAGGCATCCATTTAGATAGTTTTTCCCGCTATTCATGCATAGTTTAGCATTAGTTCGTGACGATTTGCACTTAATTCATGTGTGTTGTCGAGATAGACGTCTACACGGACTTTTGCATGTTTTGTAGGTATTTTGGGAACCTTTGGAGCTTAATCGATACATTCGAGGATCGTTCCTCGTGATGATACACCTTGGGACTTATTAAGAAGCAATCTAGGAGCTAAGGAGAACACATAGGGCCATGTTGGTGGATGCCTTGCACCAACTCATGGCTCAACGATCAAAAGAGGGTTGAAACACAAAAACCACGGTCCCTGGGACTTCCACGGCCGTGGAATGGACCGTGATTCCCTCTGGACAACTGGGACAGCTGTCCCACGATCTCCATAACCGACTCTTGCAAATAGTGAAGGCTATAAGTACTCTTCCAGGCTGATTCTAAAGGGGACCTGACCTCACACACATCATCTCCCATACTCTCTCATTTTCACATCATTGGATTAGAGCTACTCTTGGAGGAGAAGAAACACTCTCATTTGGAGAAGAAGAAGAAGAAGAACATTAGTTTCATAGTTTCCATAGTCTTTGAGTGTGTTTTGAGTGAGATTTGTTGAAGACATTTGTTAGGGTTGTAAGAAACGATTCGAACCTTCTTTTGAAGGGTTGTAAGCCTTTCTCAACATTTATTCAGCTTGTTTTCTTGTTCTACTTGTTTCATCTCTCTTTCATTTCATTATCTTGGTATGGAAGCTGTTCGCCACTTAGTGTGCGTACAAATAAGTCTTAAATTTATAAAACTAGAAATCAAGCAAGCGAACCCGCAGTGTACGGATCGACGTAGTTAAGCAAGAATTCCAGAGTATCGAACACAGGGATTTGGGGGTTAAATCCAGTTATAGATCGTCAAGCAAGTAAATGTATGAGCTTTGTAAATATTGGGAAAACAACAACCGTCAAGATCCAGGTATCTAATTGTGGCAATCGATTCAAGATATACTAAAGAACTAAGGACAGAGTTAAGAGTTGCAAAGGTATGCTAATGCAAAGCAATGTACGGTGAAGTTCCAAGGCTTTATATGACTTATCTAGAAATACTCTCTATAAAGGTTGTTGAGGCTTCAGTATAGAAAGGATCTAAAGACAAGAATTAATCTCAAATACCCAAACTTATAACCCAAGGATCAAGACTAACTAAACCGATTAAGGCTGTGACACTCGAAATCAAAGTAGAGGTTGTTGAGGCTTCACTACTACCTAGAAAAAGCAAGCCAAGACTAAGTTAAAGGTAATCTTTAACCTTGGATTAAAGTAAAAGCAAGGTTCGTAAACTAGGGAAAATTACGGGTGGATCTTGAGTTCCACGGCCGTGGAACTTCAAGAACAGGCCGTGATTCTGGCTCGTCGGCGAAATCTCTCTAACTCTCAGGGTCCAATCTGTTTACGATCGATCTATCATCATCTAAGCCACAACTATCAACCCTTCACCTTAGAATTGCTAAAGGGTTTTAGCCAACAACAGTCATTATGATATCAAATTCAAGATTTAGAAGAATGAAAGATGAAAACCTTCGAAAACCTTCAATAAACTTCAAATCAATCTCAAATCCACAAACAAAGGTAATGATGTATATCGGATTTGGAATAATACAAACAAATCACAATCCTTGATAAGAACGAAGAACGGGATGTCAATCCGTCTTCTAATCAAACCTAAGGAAAAAGTGCAACTTCCAAATCTTCAAGCCTTTGCAAATCTCCGTTGCAAAATGGCAATCTCCGCACGTCCAACTGAAACCCTAGGTACGTGCTAGCAGGTGTAAGCGAAGGTCCCGAAATCTCCCTCCTTCAGTCCTTTTATAGGGAAAGATAGAATAAGTGTACGGCCCATGTATATAGACAATGTGTCTATATTTTATTCGTCGAAGGATTGCCTAAATCACGGTTATATGGAATTTCACGCCCGTGGTTTAGAGCGTGGAATTGGATTACAGTTCTTCAAAACTTCCACGACCGTACTTTATACCGTGTAACTCTCTGGAATGCTCCACGCTCATGTTGCCAAGTTCCACGGCCGTGGTTTAGAGCGTGGACTTCATTACGGCCGTATTTTAGAGCGTGGAAGTATAGGTTGCTCGTAATTCCCTTTGTTTTATGCCATTCTTCATCCTAGCATCTTCCTTAGCTTCTTTGTGGTGTCCTCAATCCTTGGATGTGCTCAATCCATCTCCATCCTCTCTTAATTTGTTCGGTTTTAGCTCTTATTCGCCTACAATCAACACAAAGCTTATGTAGACCTCTATATCGACAATATAGACAAACTAGCTCACAATTGCTTCAATACTTTATCAATAAACACTAATATGGATGAAATACATCTAGAAAACGTGCCTAAAATATCACAATATTTCATGCTAACAAAATACCCCATACTTGCCACTTGCTTGTCCTCAAGCAAGGTCTTTCAAAAGCTTTAAAACTCAAGTTAGGATGAAATATGGATGCATTCTCAATAACAAAACGTCTTTTAGATGAATGTGATTCCTAGTCAATAGATCATTCTCAAACCTTGCTTCATTCGTTCATAAGACTCTCATATACATAACCAAAGAGTAAAGAGTAAAGAAAACTCATGAATTGATCAAACTTCCATGTAAACATCATAACCTTCAAACATTATCAAAATCAATCATAAGAAACTTCAATTTAGATCACCAAGTCATATAGCATTCTCTTGATCTCAAAGACTTTCAAGTAAGGTCTAGAATGTGGAAGGGGAGAGGAAATTATAAGGAATGTGGTGCATGAATCCGGGAAAGTGGATAACCAACTCTTTTCTTTTTCTCTTGCGGTTTTGCAACACTTTCAACTTAGAGCTTTGCTCTCTTCTTTTCACATTATTTTTCGACTTTACTTTTGAAGTTATGAACAGAGGTGCACAAAAACCGAAGCCTAGGAGCGCTCAGGATGTGTAATGTGTGTACGCAATAAGCTTTAAATTTATACTCGTTATATTTATCCTAACTCCTAGCGAACCCGCAGTGTACGAGACGTTTGTAGTAGGGATAGTATTCCGAGGTCGAACACAAAGACTAAGGTGAAATCAAGTCAAACAATGGTCATAGATAGTGTGGATCTAGTCTAAGAAAAGAGAAAGGAACAAAGAAATGAAAATCTCGATATTTTTGGTTGGTTTTTGTGGTGATCAAGCAAGGATCACAAATCAAGACAATAAAACAAACTAACGTCTCAAGCTAGCAAACAAACAAGTAACACAAACACAAGTATATGATCAAGAGAGAAAAGTGGATTCTAGAGGTCAAGATTTCCGGTTATGACATTGGACTCAAGGTTCTAAGGATTCTAAGGACAAGCTGCGGTGTTGGGAGAAAGTGTTTCACTAATGGAGGCAATTACCGGGTAGGTCTCTCACTTCACTAGTCCCGCATCAAACTCCTATTACCGGGTAGATCTCAAGGGGTTAAAGTAGGGAATTCTACACAAACCGGATACTACTTAAGTGGCAACCCTCTCCTTACCGGGTAAGTCTCGGAATAGGGAAGTCTCAAGCAATAATCCTAGCACACTCGATCCAATAGCGGCTTATGAAGCTCACTACTACCTAGAGTTCATCATCTTAGGTATCTAAGATCGGAAATCATCGGGTAGATCTCTTTCCTCACTTAGGTTGATAGCATTAGGTGATCCTAAGCTAAATTAAGCTTAATAAACCCTAGGATTTCAACAACCTAACACCCTAACATACAGATTCATCAATTAAAGATCAACAGAGAAGAAAATCGGGTGGATCTTATATAAATCGGCCAATCTGGCATGATGAACAGCCCGATTTTTCTCTCTGGTTAAGGTTTTGTGAAATCAAATCGTCCTAAACTAACATATGAGTCCATCCTATCATCACCCAAGCCATAACCATCAATCCATCACTCCAGAATCACAATAAACTAGCCAATAATATGCATATCAAGATCCAAAATCATCACACAAGCATGCATGGTTTGCATAGATGGATAATGAAAGATAGGCAAGTAAAAACAATAAATCTCAGCTGAATCTAAGTTTTAGCAAGACTTACAATCCTTAGAATGAAGTTTCAAAACGTTCCTAACAATCCTTGTAATAGTTCTTCAATCCAAAACTCCAAAAATCACTCTAAATCACTCAAAATCTCACTATCACTCTTAGGTTGGTGTTCTTCTTCTTCCTTCCAATTGAGAGAGTTTTTTTTCTTCTCCAAGTCTATCCCCCTCCAAATGAGCTGTGAATGAGAATGTGGGAGAGGAGAGATTCTCAGCAACAGCTTGCAGGACCACTTATACTCTCCACCAAGAGCAAGGCCGGATCAAGAGATCGTGGGACACGTGGCTTAAGTTGTCAAAGGTAGGAAAATCGACCCAGAGGAATAAATCGGCCGATTTTCCTGGCAGTTGGTCCGATTTTCTTCAGCAGAAGCATGCTATGATCGTATAGCCATGAGTTGCTCCATTGCTTGCACCAATAGTGGTATTTGTGTCCTTTGTTGCTCCAATTATGCTCCTTCAAAGCTTTGGATGTGTACCACCATGAGGCTTGACCCTCGAATGTATCGATTAATGTCCAATAGATCCCCGAATTACCTACAAAACCGATAAAAGGTCGTGTAGACGTCTTTTCTAGAAATATGCATGAATTGAGCGAAAACGTCATGAACCAATGTCAAACCGTGCATGAATAACGGGAAAAACTATCTAATTAAGTGCCTAAACTAACGTCATAAATCACGTTATCAATTGGCGGTTCTCAATTTTGCGAGATGCCTCAAACCCTTGATGCACATACCATAATCCGCTAGGAATATCGCTCAATCCGACTTTGGCAAGACACAAACACCCGGCTATGTGAATGGTGCCGAGTTACTCATCGTCATGATTGACTTTCCCAAACCTATAAGTTCTTTCTATTCTTTGAATGCAAAATTTTGCTTTCATGGCCCTCCCACATCAAACATGTCAAATATCAACTCCTCCAAATTCCCGGATAGGTAAAGGAGGCTATTATTTCATTGAGGGGCTAAATGATCAAAGAAAGAAGAAAGAAAATCGAACTGCATTAATCATTTCAACAAGAAGTATAAGAACTTATCATGTGATTTCAACCTTGATTTCTCAATATGATTTAGGTAACATTCTTCACATTATGAAACTTGCAAAAGAGGAATAATTAACTCATTCAATTTCTTTTCAATTCACTATTTATTTAAGCATGCGATTGTCATCAAAACTCAATTCACAAGTAGTGATTATCATAGAAGTCATCTCTATCCTTAGAAGCACAAAATTTTCAAATTTTTTTGATTTTTATGGGTTTTTCAAAACCTTTTTCATGCAATGCGATAATGAAACGTGTAACAATGGAATGAAACATGCAAGGTGTTCTCAATCAAAGCAAGCAAAGTGAGTGGAGTTATTACAAACGAATAGTCACACCCCACCCCATACTTGAGACAAACATTGTCCCTAATGTTCAAAAAGAAAAATAAAGAAAAGAAAGAAAGAAAAAAAGAACTCACAAGACGGTGGTGGAGTGGCTAAGGTGGTAGATCATCATCATCACTGGGGTGCCGGTGGTGGTGGAAACGGGAAGAAGCCGGGATCATAGTTCCGCCCAAACTGCTGGCGGTAAATATCTCTCATCATGCGGTCATGCGCGTCGGCTCCTGCATCCCTAGCATCTGCGCGGATCTCCAAGGCTCCGACCGTACTGGAAAGATCGGTGGCCCACTCCGGCAGCTGCTCATACCATCCCGGCGGCTGGCTATACCATGCTGGTGCGTCTGACGGTACTGGTGCAGGTGGTGGCTGGGCATGCCAAGCTGGTGGAGCTCTCATCCACTCTGGTTGAGTGTTGTACCATGCAGGAGGATCCGCCATCCATGTCGGCCTCTCACTCACGCTGGCGCAGCGAGAGGAAGAACCAGAAGCTCTAGCGGGGCGGGGAGAGTGTCTAGGGAGGTCGGGAACTGCATCCGGCTGATCCGGGAAGGTACTATAATCGTGCTCCTCTCCTCCTACCTCAAACTCATCATCCCCTCTCATCTTCTCCTCATCTACAACCGGTGGCTCAGGTGGAACGTAAGGAGGGGCTACTAGTCTGTTCGCATGCATGGCAGCAAACGTCTCCTTCCAATTATGGCATCCGGCCATAATGGAATACTCGGGGATCCATGCTACTCCTCTACCTCCTCTATCCTCCCAAGGCATGGCAGCTGTAGGTGGACCTCTATGTCTAGGAAAGATAATGCCTCTAGTCATGAGGCTCTGAAGTCCTAGAGGTCTAGCATCTATCCTAGTACATGCAGAAAAGTCGATCCCCAGCTGCCTAGCAATGTGGGTGACCATCCCACCATATCCTATATTGCCAGCCCTCTTCTTCTTTAGCTTACTCATAGTAGAAGCTAAGAGGGTGGCACAGTCAGCCTGCATGCCGTGCAACATGCAATACAACAAATAAAGCTCATCCGTCTTGATCTTCTGAGGTGTCTCCGTCCTAGGAAAGAGACACTCAGAAAGCACCCGGTGAGCAATCTTCAAGGCTAAGTGATAAATCAACTTAGTCTTGGTATCAGTTGGTTGCCAACGGTCCTCGCTGGCGTATACCATAGCTATGTCCTCCCAAAAATCCTTGGTGTACACGCCACTAGGGACCGACCATTGAAGGTCTCATGGAACCCAAAGAAGGTCCCGAACTCAGCAATCGAGAACTCGTAGTTCTCCTCCAACAGCCTGAATGACACTGTACGGTCTACATGACTATGCTCGAAGGAGATCACAAACTCCCTAGTGATCTCCTCATATGCATCTTCCCGAATAGCGGAGAAGACGATCAATCCAACTCTATCTAATAACAAAGTAATGTCGTTAACCACATTTAGTGGCTCTAGCTCCTCAAGCAACAAATACCTAGGTCCTATGACCGCTCGCTTCTCGATCCTTTTAAGGCATCGAGGTAATCCTTGTGGATTCTAGGAATTCTAGGTGGTGGGGGTGATGGTGGTTCACTAGGAGGTGCCTGAGAAGAGGAGGGACCATCACCCTTCTTTTCTTGTTCCTATTCGACATTCTTCTAACAAAATCCATCACTATTCAAAACCACGGTCTGTTCTTCAGAAACCACGACCGTGGAATGTCCAGAGACCGTGATTCGGTTTGAAATTTCTCAAAACTCAGCAGATTTTCACCAAATTCAACAGCAAGCAGCCCTAGACTAATTCCAGTCCAATTTCAATCAGTTCTCCTAAAATTTCTTGCAAAAATTGAGGCACATCGACAAAGTAAGAGAAGAGGTGAAAAACCTAGGTTTTCGGATTTTAAAATCCGAATTCTGCCTTCTCCGGTGATTTGCCGCTCGAATCGGTGCTTGGATCTTGTAAGTGATTGGATTTGCTTCAGTTTTTGGTCAAAGAATCGTTCGAAATGGTTATCGAACGAGAATTTGGGAGAGAGGGAAGGCAATCGGCAAAATAGGGGCGTGGAAATTGGGGGTTTTAGTTGTGTTTGTGAAGAAACGTGGTTTTTATAGTGGCCGTAAATTTTTTTGAAAATTACGGTCACTCGGGGGTTTCCACAGCCGTGGAAATGTACGGAACCGTGGTTTTGGTGATTTTTCTCAGGCTTTTACAAATTACGGTCACTGTAGCTGTCACGGCCGTGGTTTTGGCCGTGGAACTCTCTGTAATGTGTCAAAGTCCAAGTTTCGTCAATTTTCTTCAAACCTTTCCTTCTCCCTTTCTTTTCCACTGATCCTACATCCAAAAACACGAACATACCGGAAGGCATCGAAGGAAAAACAAAACAAGAACGTCTAAACTATTCTAGTCAATGAATCAAAAACAAAAACGTAAGTGCAATACCTTGGGTTGCCTCCCAAGAAGCGCTTGTTTAAGGTCCGTAGCTAGACCATATTCGCACTTATTCGAGTGCGGTGCGCGCGAACTCTTCAGCTTGGAGTTCCGGTGAATACTTCTTGAGTCGTTGACCGTTCACCTTAAAGCTTCCTCCCTTTTCACCCCATACTTCAACTGCACCATGGGGAAAAACACGTTTGATTAGATAAGGTCCAGTCCAACGAGATTTAAGCTTACCTGGAAAGAGACAAAGCCTTGAATTAAAGAGGAGAACTTAATCTCCTTCTTTGAGGTCCATTGGGATGATATGCTTATCATGCCAACGCTTCGCTCTTTCTTTATAGATCTTGGCATTTTCGTAGGCGTTCAAGCGAAGTTCTTCAAGCTCATTGAGGTCCAAGAGACGCTTCTCTCCCGCTTCCTTCATGCTGAAGTTCAACCACTTTATTGCCCAATACGCCTTATGCTCCAATTCTACCGGCAAGTGACAAGACTTCCCATACACAAGGTTGTATGGTGTTGTTCCGATGGGAGTCTTATATGCAGTCCGGTATGCCCATAATGCGTCATCTAGCTTCAAAGACCAATCCTTCCTTGTCCTTGAAACCGTTTTCTCTAGAATCCCTTTAATTTCCCGGTTTGAGATCTCCACTTGTCCACTAGTTTGTGGATGATAAGGGGTGGCGATCTTGTGAGTCACCCCATACTTAGCTACAAGAGCTTCGAAACGTCGGGCAATGAAGTGAGAACCTCCATCACTAATGATAGTCCGTGGTGTCCCAAATCGTGGGAAGATGGTCTTGTTAAAGAACTTAACCACTACCATGGCATCATTGGTGGGAGAGGCAATTGCTTCAACCCATCTCGAAACATAATCCACCGCTAAAAGTATGTATTGGTTTCCACTAGATGATGGGAAAGGTCCCATGAAGTCTACTCACCAAACGTCAAAGATCTCCACCTCTTGGATGTTGTTAAGAGGCATCTCGTTCCTCCTAGATATGTTCCCTGTTCTTTGACAAGCATCGCAGCAGGAAACAAAGGTTTGCACATCTTTGAACAAAGCATGCCAAAAGAATCCAGATTGCAATACCTTAGCGCTAGTCTTGTTCGAACTAGCGTGTCCTCCACAAGGTAGTGAATGACAATGACGGATGACACTTTGCATCTCATCTTCCGGTACACATTGCCCAATGATGCTGTCCGGACCTCTCTTAAAGAGGAGAGGTTCATTCCAAAAGTATTCCCGAACATCCTTAAAGAACTTCTTTCTTTGTGCGTAGGATAATCCGGGCGGTAATTCCTGGCAAACCAAATAGTTAACAAAATCAGCAAACCATGGTTCGTTACCTTTTGTGATCACGTCGATGCACTCCTCTATGATGTGTAAATACTCGTCCGGAAAGGAGTCATCTATAGGTAGATGGTCGTCTTCTAGATGTGGTAGACGACTCAAATGATCCGCAACAGAATTTTCCGAACCCTTCTTGTCACGGATCTCTAGATCGAATTCTTGTAGGAGAAGAATCCATCTAATCAGCCTTGGTTTCGCATCCTTCTTTGCAAGCAAATACCGGATCGCAGCATGATCCGTGTACACAATCACCTTAGCACCTACAAGATAAGAGCGAAACTTTTCAAATGCATATACAATTGCTAAAAATTCCTTTTCGGTAGTGGCGTAGTTGAGCTGCGCTTCATCTAGCGTCTTGCTAGCGTAGTAAATGGCATGGGTTCGTCCTTCCTTTCTTTGCCCAAGCACAACTCCTATGGCTACGTCACTTGCGTCACACATAACCTCAAAGGGAAGATTCCAATCCGGAGGTTGGATAATCGGGGCTGAGATTAGAGCTTCCCGAATCATATTAAACGCATCTAAGTATTCCTGCGAGAAATCAAAAACTGCATCCTTCATTAATAAATTAGTGAGCGGTTTTGATATCTTGGAAAAATCCTTTATGAAACGCCTATAGAATTCAGCGTGTCCTAGAAAACTTCTTATCCCTTTCACCGAAGTTGGGGAGGAAGTTTTTCTATTGTCTCTATCTTAGCTTTATCCACCTCAATCCCTCTACTAGAGACTAAGTGTCCTAATACAATGCCCTCTTTCACCATAAATTGACACTTCTCCCAATTAAGAACTATGTTAGTGTCTTCACACCTTTGTAACACAAGAGCAAGGTTATAAAGACAATTGTCAAAAGAAGAACCATAAACGGAGAAATCATCCATAAAGACCTCCATGATCTCCTCTATGTACTCCGAAAAGATAGCCATCATGCATCTTTGAAAGGTGGCTGGGGCGTTGCAAAGCCCAAACGGCATCCTCCTATACGCAAACGTTCCCCCCGGACACGTGAATGTGGTCTTCTCTTGATCGTCCGGATGTATCGGGATCTGAAAGAAATAACCGTCAAGATAGAAAAAGTGTGAGTGTTGTGCTAACCTCTCAAGCATTTGGTCGATGAAGGGTAGTGGAAAGTGATCCTTCCTCGTTGCGTTGTTTAGCTTCCGGTAATCTATGAACATCCTCCATCCGGTTACGATTCGTGTGGGAATGAGTTCATTGTTTTTATTAGTGATGACCGTCATTCCTCCCTTCTTTGGAACCACCTGTACGGGACTCACCCATTTGCTATCGGAGATAGGGTAGATGATTTCTGCATCAAGTAGTTTAAGAATTTCCTTCTTGACAACCTCCTTCATGGTCGGATTTAACCGCCTTTGAGGTTGTCGCGAAGTTCTAAAGTCTTCTTCCATTAGGATCTTATGCATGCATAATGAAGGTTTGATTCCTACTAGATCCTCTATAGTATACCCTAGGGCTTTCCTATGTTTCTTAAGAACAACCATGAGTTTACTATGTTCATCAATACTCAAATCGGAACTAACAATTACCGGAAAGGTAGAATTAGGTCCTAGAAATGCGTACCTTAGATGTGTAGGAAGTGGCTTCAATTCCATCACTATAGGAGTCTCTAATGTCTCTTGAGGAGTATCTGATGTTTCCTTAGAAGTGTCTAAGGATGTAGAAGGTGTTGGAGAAGAATCAAGAGAAGTGAGGGAGAGGATACAATCTTCTTCAGATTCACCCAAAATTACGGCTACTTTGTTCCCTCCACGGCCGTGGTTTTGGGCGTGAAAGTCAATTACGGGACCTCTGTTTGTTCCACGGCCGTGGTTTTGGCCGTGTAACTTACTGGAGTCCTCTGAATAGCTGATTACGGTCATGTTGGTAGATTCCACGGCCGTGGAATAGCACGACTGGCATTGATTTTTGATGTTTTCTGACCCATCATAGAGTTTCTCATATTCTTCTTTATACACTTCTTTTTGCTTTTCTAAAGCTTCTACTTCCTCATTACATTCCTCTTCTTCCCCTACATCCATAATGCTCATAGAAATAACTTTTTGTAAGGGGTGTTTGAAGAGAATCAAACTTACCTCTTTTCTAGATAGCTCTTTGTCATGGATGTTGAATATATTGTTCGCTCCAAACGGTGTGTGCAAGCTTTAAATTTATAACCCTAGACTTAAGCTTAAAACAAGGATGCGAACCCGCAGTGTACGGGTCAATCGTAGTAAAAAGCAAGAAATTCCAGGGGTCGATCACAGGGAATCGGTGAAACAAAGTCAATAACGGTAAGCTTCGTAATTACTAACCACAAGAGCAATTAAAACAATCAAAGATGAATAAGAAGTCAATAAAGCAAACATGCAATTCTAGGGATTAAAGCATCTAGTTGTGGTTCCAACTCAAGATCTAAAGATAAGCGGACAAAGCTGAGATTTTTGCATAGGGAAGGTGTTACTAAAGTGGAATAGATCACCGGGTAAGTCTCACTACTCACTAATCCAAAACCGTAACTCCTATTACCGGGTAAGTCTCAAGGAATTAAGATAAAGAACTATAACCTCAAACTAACACACCATCTAAGGGAATAGAATCAACCTTTACCGGGTAAGTCTCAGGCTAACTCACAAAGATGGGATGGAAGCACACTCAAACCCCAATAAAGGATAAACCTTTATTACCTATACTTATGATCTTAGGTACACAAACTAAGGAATTACCGGGTAAGTCTCATCCTAAGCTTGCTTTGAACCAGGAAAGGTGTAATAAGAATAGGATTTGGCAAACTCTAACACTTAACTCTCAGTTTAGGATCAGATAAGTCACCTCGGTCAGCCAAATTCCACCCCGGCCGAGATGTTCATCGACTGAACGAGATGCTTAGGGTTAAGGTTAAAGACTCGAACTTTCAGGGTCCTACTGGAATCTAAGATTATTCTATCATTGTTTTTCCCACAACCTTCAGCCAATCACCCTAGAATCGCACAAGGAAATTAGTCACTCATCATCATGAAAGTATTAATCAAATATATGGGAAGAGGGTGAATATTTGAACAAGAAGAATTTAATGAAAAGACTTCAATAACTGAATCAAATATCACAACAAAAGCGTTCCTTGAATAGCAATCCAACAAGACAACACAACAAGGAAGGGAATCTAAGATAATCTTACAAAAACCCTTCAAAAAGCTATAAAAGCTATGATCTTCAATCTTCCTTCAACCTTCAAAAAGGTTCTTCAAATCTCCCAGCTGGAGTATGGCTGCTGCGATGTATGCTGGATCTCGCAGCCTTCAATGGTGTATAACGTGCTAAGCGGGGGGTTTGGATTTGTGGAAATCCAACCCTTTTTATAGGAAAAATAACCCTCCAAAGATAAAATATCTTAGAAAGATCTTCTCCCATAAAAATAGGTAAAATATAAGATCTTCTTCCTTCCAGGAGCCAAGCCCAAAAATATAAGATCACCTTCCAAAGATAAAAGATCTCAGCCAAGAATAAAATATTCTCGCCGCGTCCTAGGTGTTCGCCTCGGTCGAGTCGGCGTCTCTGGATCACCTCGGTCGAGATGAATCTCTAGTCAACCGAGGTGAGTCACAACTGAATGTGAAATCTCCCAAAACTGGTCCAAAGTGAATCTTTAATCCATGGCTATTCTTCCTGGATGGTTCCTTATGCTCCTCAATGTAGCTCCAATGACTCCATAGCTCCTTTTGTTCCTTTTTGATGCAAAACGTGCCATTTTACCTACAATTACAGCAAAACTAGGTGTAGACCTCGATTCCCGCAAAGGTAGATGAAATGGTAATATAATCACATATTATACATACAAACATGCAGATTAGTGAAGATAAAACGTCCAAACAAGCCCCAAATTATAGACTATAATTCATGCTATCAAAATACCCCATACTTAGCCCTTGCTTGTCCCCAAGCAAGTTCCGCATATAGAAGACAAGATAGAATGGATTATAAGTCAAGAAAATCAATGAAAAGTCCTTCAAAAAATATTTTTATGGTGTGTTACAATCATAGATCACTCTAAGAGAATACTTCATGGAATTTAAAATCCAAACATGATTAAAACATTTTATAAATATAGAAAAGTTGTTCATCTTTGAATAAAATCATAGAATGCATAATAAGTCATAATTATCAAAATTAATCATGTATAATCCAGTTTAAACCACTAAGTCAATCAACAAGCTCAAGGTCTCAAGGGCTTCCCAAAAGAAAAGGTCAAGAAACGTGTAGGGTAGGGATGTATGTAAGGTAATGTGGTGGTAGAATCCGGGAAAAGGATGAACTTCACTTTCACTTTGACTTGCAACATCTTCCACCAATAAGCTTTGCTTATTTCACACTTTTTCTTTTTACTTTACTTTTTGGGATGCATGGACAGAGGTGCACAATAACCGAAGCCTAGGAAATCAGCAATCATCAATTTCTTGAGATGCATCAAACCCTTGATGCACATACCATGACCCGTTAGGAATATCGCTCAATCCGACTTTGGCAAGACACAAACACCCGGCTATGTGAATGGTGCCGAGTTACTCATCTTCATGATTGACTTCCCCAAACCTATTATTACTTTCTAACACTTTCACTTCCAGCCACTTCTCAACTTTAACTTCATTTGCTTTCACCACTTCGCTTGCTTCCAAATTCCCGGATAGGTAAAGGGAGGCAAAATGTATATGAGGGGCTAAGCATGATCAAGAAGAAGAAGAGAGAAGAATGAATTGCCTTGGTCTTTCCAGGAAGAAAGTGAGAGAACTCATGATGTGGTGTCAACCTTCAAATTCAACATAATTTAGATAAAAAACAAAGTATTAAACATGCCAATAATTTCAAACAAAAGCATTTAGCAACTTAAACATATTATAAAACCTTTCAAACACATAAAGAATTTAAAACCAGTCAGTAAGCAAGATCTTCACTGAGATCATATCCAGATAAGCAACACAAAAATAATTTTCGAAAACTCTCAGTTAACCCACCTCGGTCGAGGTGTTCTTGGGTTAACCGAGGTGAAAATCCTCGTTTGGCCAAGACTAACTCGGTCGAGGTCAAAAAAATTTTTTTAAAAACCATTTTTTTTTCAGTTTTGACGTTTTTCTCAATCAAATAACCTGTAAATATGCATACAATCTCAGATAAACATATAAATGTAGAAGTGGAGCATAAACATGAAATATCCGATAAAGTATGAGTCATACATCAAAGTAATCGAATAAATACATCAAATAGTCATCAAATAAGTACATCGAATACCCCATACTTGGGACACACTGTCCCAGTGGGTCAATATAAGTCTAGAAATAAGAGTACTCACCGGATAAATAGCTGAACTGCATAAAAATATAATAAAGAAAATCCTGCAGCTCATCAATAGTCGCGATCCGGTGGTGGTGGTGGTGGCACGTATGGGTACTGGGTCGGGTCGAATGGATAACCCATGATACGCTCGAACTGGAGCTGGGCCATAATGTGCTGATAATGCTGCCGCGCCAAACGGCGCCAAAAACTTGTTCGCTCCAAACGGTGTGTGCAAGCTTTAAATTTATAACCCTAGACTTAAGCTTAAAACAAGGATGCGAACCCGCAGTGTACGGGTCAATCATAGTAAAAAGCAAGAAATTCCAGGGGTCGATCACAGGGACTCGGTGAAACAAAGTCAATAACGGTAAGCTTCGTAATTACTAACCACAAGAGCAATTAAAACAATCAAAGATGAATAAGAAGTCAATAAAGCAAACATGCAATTCTAGGGATTAAAGCATCTAGTTGTGGTTCCAACTCAAGATCTAAAGATAAGCGGACAAAGCTGAGATTTTTGCATAGGGAAGGTGTTACTAAAGTGGAATAGATCACCGGGTAAGTCTCACTACTCACTAATCCAAAACCGTAACTCCTATTACCGGGTAAGTCTCAGGGAATTAAGATAAAGAACTATAACCTCAAACTAACACACCATCTAAGGGAATAGAATCAACCTTTACCGGGTAAGTCTCAGGCTAACTCACAAAGATGGGATGGAAGCACACTCAAACCCCAATAAAGGATAAACCTTTATTACCTATACTTATGATCTTAGGTACACAAACTAAGGAATTACCGGGTAAGTCTCATCCTAAGCTTGCTTTGAACCAGGAAAGGTGTAATAAGAATAGGATTTGGCAAACTCTAACACTTAACTCTCAGTTTAGGATCAGATAAGTCACCTCGATCAGCCAAATTCCACCCCGGCCGAGATGTTCATCGACTGAACGAGATGCTTAGGGTTAAGGTTAAAGACTCGAACTTTCAGGGTCCTACTGGAATCTAAGATTATTCTATCATTGTTTTTCCCACAACCTTCAGCCAATCACCCTAGAATCGCACAAGGAAATTAGTCACTCATCATCATGAAAGTATTAATCAAATATATGGGAAGAGGGTGAATATTTGAACAAGAAGAATTTAATGAAAAGACTTCAATAACTGAATCAAATATCACAACAAAAGCGTTCCTTGGATAGCAATCCAACAAGACAACACAACAAGGAAGGGAATCTAAGATAATCTTACAAAAACCCTTCAAAAAGCTATAAAAGCTATGATCTTCAATCTTCCTTCAACCTTCAAAAAGGTTCTTCAAATCTCCCAGCTGGAGTATGGCTGCTGCGATATATGCTGGATCTCGCAGCCTTCAATGGTGTATAACGTGCTAAGTGGGGGGTTTGGATTTGTGGAAATCCAACCCTTTTATAGGAAAAATAACCCTCCAAAGATAAAATATCTTAGAAAGATCTTCTCCCATAAAAATAGGTAAAATATAAGATCTTCTTCCTTCCAGGAGCCAAGCCCAAAAATATAAGATCACCTTCCAAAGATAAAAGATCTCAGCCAAGAATAAAATATTCTCGCCGCGTCCTAGGTGTTCGCCTCGGTCGAGTCGGCGTCTCTGGATCACCTCGGTCGAGATGAATCTCTGGTCAACCGAGGTGAGTCACAACTGAATGTGAAATCTCCCAAAACTGGTCCAAAGTGAATCTTTAATCCATGGCTATTCTTCCTGGATGGTTCCTTATGCTCCTCAATGTAGCTCCAATGACTCCATAGCTCCTTTTGTTCCTTTTTGATGCAAAACGTGCAATTTTACCTCAATTACAGCAAAACTAGGTGTAGACCTCGATTCCCGCAAAGGTAGATGAAATGGTAATATAATCACATATTATACATACAAACATGCAGATTAGTGAAGATAAAACGTCCAAACAAGCCCCAAAATATAGACTATAATTCATGCTATCATATATCCTCATCGAAAACTGGTTCCTTCACTAAAGTGGAGAGGACGAACTCTACCTTTTCTTCTCCTATGTCGAACGCGAGTCTAGCATTCTTGCAATCAACTATGCAACCGGATGTTGCAAGAAACGGTCTTCCGAGTATGATCGGGACCGGACTATCTGCAAGAATGTCAAGCACAACAAAGTCTATAGGAACATAGAACTTACCAAGCTTGACCGGGACGTCTTCAACTATACCGATGGGACGAGTTATGGATCGATCCGCCATGTATAACGTCATCTTTACCGGTTTAGGTTCGCCTAAACCGATCTTCCTGCATAAGGCAAGCGGAATGATGCTCACGCTTGCTCCTAAATCACATAATGCATCATATGTGACATCTCCCACTCCTATGGGAATACAAAATGACTCCGGATCCTTCAGCTTTGGGGGCATCTTCTCCTTTATTATCTTGATGAGATTCGATGAATCCGAACTCATCTTGACCTCTTCAAAATCCTCTAATTTTCTTTTATTAGAGAGGATCTCCTTTAGGAACTTTCCATAAGCTGGCATACCTACAACTGCATCAATGAAAGGTATATTAATATGTAGTTTGCTCATGAGTTCAATAAACTTACCGAATTGCTTGTCTAGACGCGCTCTTGCTCTAGATTGTGGGAATGGTAGGGGAGGTTTGAAAGCTGGAGGAGGAACGTAGACATCTTCCTTCTCCTTCCCCTTTTCTTTCTCCTTTTCGGCTAGAAATTCTACAAACTTAGGCTGCGGGTCGGTAGTTGTTACTCCGCTCCTAGTTGTGATTGTCATCACCCTTCCCTTTGGGTTATCCTCCGTCTTTCTTGGAAGTTTTCCTTGATTCCTAGGAACTTCCTCCGCATGGCTAAACATTTGGTTCTCTAAAACCTTTTGGGCTTTATCGACCTTAGTTATGTGATCATCAACCTTGATGATGTGACTCTCCAATCCTTGAAGCATGCCCAAAATTGTTTCCAACATGGGATCGGGCTTCTCTTTCCCCGAAGTACTTCCACCATTAGATGTTTGCCCTTGGATTTTCAAAGGAGTGGAAGAAGAGGAAGGTGGAGTTAGTGAATTTCCTGAATTGGAATAAGAATTACCGGAATTTTGTTGGTTGGGACGCCAATTGTTGTTGTTTGAACCCCTATTGTTGTTCCGGTTGTTGTTATTGTTGTTCCAATTATTCCGGTTGTTGTTCCGGCTGTTGCGATTTGTATTCTCATTCCCGTTGTGGTTATTGTTGTTGCCCAAATAACCTACATCTTGTTCCTTTTGCTTTGGAAAGTTGGTTTTGATGGCTTTCTTCAATTCTTTAATCTCCGTATTGAGAGAAAAGATTTGAGTTTGAGCTGCTTGTGATAGCTTTGCTCCTTGTTCCACATGATTCGCCTCTACTTTCCGGTGAGAATACTTCTCAACGACTCGCGCTTGCTTCTCAATGAAGTCCCAAGCGTCATCTTCCCTCATGTCCATGAATGTACCACATGAAAGAGATTGGAGCTTAAATTGGGTCTCCACATCCAACCCCTTATAGTATATCTCCAATAGTGCCAATTTGGATATGCCATGATATGGGCAATCCAATAGCAAATCCTGAAATCTTTCCCAAGATTGAAACAAACTTTCGTTAGATCTCATAGAAAATGCATTAATCTTACCTCTCAACTCCGCCGTCTTGGATGGCGGAAAGAACTTAGTGAGGAATTCCGAAGAAAGATCCTCCCATGTGTCGAGTTTCCCACTTGGAAGAGCTTGATACCAAGACAATGCTTTCCCTTTCAAGGAGAAGAAGAAAGGCTTGAGTTTATAACTGTTGGTAGTTGCATTCTTTGGCTTCATTGTCTCCATCATGATCTCAAAATTTTGTAGATGTTGATGTGGAGATTCAGCGCTCGTTCCCCCAAATTGATTTTGGCGGACAATGGTAATAACTTGCGGGCTGAAGCTAAACCCTTGTGCATCATCAGCATCAAAGTTCACACCCAAACGGCGTGGTTGCTGCGTTGGATCCATCCTTTGGCCAAGAGTTCTTGGCTCCTCATCCACACGATCGACTCTCGCACATCCAGCTGGGGCACGACGATTGGCGGCCGCTCGTGGAACAAACGGTTCACATTGATCGTTGGATCAATGTCCTCTAGTGGTGGCATGGAAGAGTCGCTATCCTCATTGGATGAGTTGGTTCTAACCGATCTTCCCGGTCTCCTTCTTCTCTTTTTCTTCTTGAGGTCGCTTATTTCCAGCCTCATTTGGAACATCATATCCGTGAGATCATCAATTTTTGATTGATGACGCTCCGATTCCTCTTTACGAGTCCTCTACCTCCATCTAAGTTGAGCTTCGGATTCCGCTAATTCCGTTTGGTAATCTCGTTCGCTTTCTTCAGCCATCTTTCTTTCCTTGAGCTTTCTCCTCAAAGTCCTCTCAAGCTCTTGATCGAGAGGTAAGAGGTCTTCGTTGTTCCTAGACCTGCGCATACACTCGAAAGAGATATCAAATAACAAGGGAAGAGCTCCCAAGCTTGACAACCGATAACCGAATTCGGCCTAGACCAAATCCCCGGCAACGGCGCCAAAAACTTGTTCGCCACTTAGCGTGCGTGCAAATAAGTCTTAAATTTATAAAACTAGAACTCAAGCAAGCGAACCCGCAGTGTACGGATCGACGTAGTTAAGCAAGAATTCCAAAGTATCGAACACAAGGATTTGGGGCGTTAAATCCAGTTATAGATCGTCAAGCAAGTAAATGTACGAGCTTTGCAAATATTGGGAAAACAGCAACCCTAAAGATCCAGGTATCTAATTGTGGCAATCGATTCAAGATATACTAAAGAACTAAGGACAGAGTTAAGAGTTGCAAAGGTATGCTAATGCAAAGCAATGTACGGTGAAGTTCCAAGGCTTTATATGACTTATCTAGAAATACTCTCTATAAAGGTTGTTGAGGCTTCAGTATAGAAAGGATCTAAAGACAAGAATTAATCTCAAATACCCAAACTTATAACCCAAGAATCAAGATTAACTAAACCGATTAAGGTTGTGACACTCGAAATCGAAGTAGAGGTTGTTGAGGCTTCACTACTACCTAGAAAAGCAAGCCAAGACTAAGTTAAAGGTAATCTTTAACCTTGAATTAAAGTAAAAGCAAGGTTCGTAAACTATGGAAAATTACGGGTGGATCTTGAGTTCCACGGCCGTGGAACTTCAAGAACAGGCCGTGATTCTGGCTCGTCGGCGAAATCTCTCTAACTCTCAGGGTCCAATCTGTTTACGATCGATCTATCATCATCTAAGCCACAACTATCAACCCTTCACCTTAGAATTTCTAATGGGTTTTAGCCAATAACAGTCATTATGATATCAAATTCAAGATTTAGAAGAATGAAAGATGAAAACCTTCGAAAACCTTCAATAAACTTCAAATCAATCTCAAATCCACAAACAAAGGTAATGATGTATTTCGGATTTGGAATAACACAAACAAATCACAATCCTTGATAAGAACGAAGAACGAGATGTCAATCCGTCTTCTAATCAAACCTAAGGACAAAGCGCAACTTCCAAATCTTCAAGCCTTTGCAAATCTACGTTGCAAAATGGCAATCTCCGCACGTCCAATTGAAACCCTAGGTATGTGCTAGCAGGTGTAAGCGAAGGTCCTGAAATCTCCCTCCTTCAGTCCTTTTATAGGGGAAGATAGAATAAGTGTCCGGCCCATGTATATAGACAATGTGTCTATATTTTATTCGTCGAAGGATTGCCTAAATCACGGTTATATGGAATTCCACGCCCGTGGTTTAGAGTGTGGAATTGGATTACGGTTCTTCAAAACTTCCCCGACCGTACTTTATACCGTGTAACTCTCTAGAATGATCCACGCTCATGTTGCCAAGTTCCACGGTCGTGGTTTAGAGCGTGGACTTCATTACGGCTGTATTTTAGAGCGTGGAAGCATAGGTTGCTCGTAATTCCCTTTGTTTTGTGCCATTCTTCATCCTTGCATCTTCCTTAGCTTCTTTGTGGTGTCCTCAATCCTTGGATGTGCTCAATCCATCTCCATCCTCTCTTAATTTGTTCGGTTTTAGCTCTTATTCGCCTACAATCAACACAAAGCTTATGTAGACCTCTATATCGACAATATAGACAAACTAGCTCACAATTGCTTCAATGCTTTATCAATGAACACTAATATGGATGAAATACATCTAGAAAACGTGCCTAAAATATCACAATATTTCATGCTAACAGAAGCCATGAATGTGTGCTTGTTAAGTTTGATTGTTAAGATGCATGTTGTTGGCTAAATAGATGCGATTCTAGGGTGAGGAAATGATGGTTATGGCTTGGACTATGATAGGATAGACTTAAACGTACCTTTGGATGATTTGTTTGCTCGAACCTAGCTACTGTTGTAAATCACGGTTTGTTCTTGCATGACCACGGCCGTGGAAGTGGATGAACTACCCGTGATTTTGTCTAACTTGCTTGCACTGATAAATCTGAATATTAGGATGTTAGATTGTTGAAATCCTAGTGTTTTTTGAGCTTAATCTATTCTAGGGTGACCTAGTGTTAGCAAACTAAGTGAGAGAAGAGATCTACCCGGTAATTCTCGACCTTAGGTACCAAGGATGATAAACTCTACGTAGTAGTGAGCCTCATAAGCCGCTATTGGATTGAGTGTGCTAGGATTGTTGTTTAGGACTTGCCTTCCCGAGACTTACCCGGTAAGGAGAGGTTATATCCCTAGATAACAATCCGGTTTGTGTAGAATTCCTAACCTTAGGCTCTTTGAGACTTACCCGGTGATAAGACCTTAGGAACGGACTAGTGGACCATGAGACCTACCCGGTGATTGATCCCGATTTAGAAACACCCACTCCCAACATACCATAGTTGATCCAAGGAATGATTAGAAGCTTGAGTCCAATGCCATAACCGGAATTTCTAACCCCTAGAATCCGCTTTTCTCTCCTTGATTACCTATCTCGTGTTTGTGTTTGCTTATTTGTGTTGCTAGCTTAGTTGTTTGTTAATCTTGCATGATTTGTGATCCTTGATTGATCACCACAAAACCAATCCAAAAACATTGAGATTTTCATTTCTTTATTTCTTTCTCTTTTCTCAAACTAGGTCTACACTATTCTTAGTCACTATTTGATTCAATTTCACCTTAGTCTTTGTGTTCGACCTCGGAATACTATCCTTACTACAAAACGACCCATACACTGTGGGTTCGCTAGGAGTTAGGAAAAATATATCGAGTTATAAATTTAAGACTTTTGCGTGCATACAATCTTAGCGTAACAACCTTTCACTCGAGAAAAGAGTACACTTTCACTCGAGCAAAGAAGCCAGAAATCCAAAATGTCAACGTCTCTCTAGTTCACAACATCACTCAAGCAAAGAAGACACAAAAACTCGAGAGGAGGAGACATGACACTCGAGCAAGGAGTACAAGACTAAGTCGGTGGAACCAGTCGATGCTCAGGAGAAACCCACTCGACCAAGGAATACAAGTCACTCGAGGTAGCCCAATATAGAGTGAAATCAACTTGTGTAACTAACTCTTGCAACTTGCTCCACTTGCCTCCAAGGGAGGACCACGACTTCTAGGCTTGTATAAAGGGCATTTGGCTAATTGAAAAGATATCAATTCACATACATATCTCTCTTATACTCTCTTAATTAGTAGTTTGGTAGTAGAAACAATATATGAGGTTTAAAATGGCCAAATTTGGAATCAATCAAAGGAAAAAAAATGTTGGTGTTCTTCATTCTTGTTCTTGCTAGACCTTAATCCCAACTTGTTTTTGCTCATAACTTTAGATTGGCCGGTAAGTCCAAATTCGTCAATTCTTCTTCTTACATTCCTTATTTCTTGTCTACTTTACAACCATGTCACTTGTTTCTATTGTTACCATGCCCACATTTTCGATGAGTGAGTAGTTTCCTTGCTAGGTTTTGGGTTAAAAATCCCCAAATTATGCTAAACTAGTATTGTTCTTGTGTTGTGTTTATGATTTGAAGGAAAACTAAGCATGTTAGTAGAATACAGGAGGGATCGAATCTACTTTGGTATTCATTCATGTTGGATTTATTTTGAATATTTTGGATGTTAGACTATCATTCATTTAAATTGTTCCCTTAGCACATTCTATACTTCCAAGCACGAATAAAAGATGTTTAGATTAATCATCCAATTTGAGACTTATAAGTAATATGAGGATGATTATGCAATGTTGAGATGCTTATCATGCTACAATAGAGAGATTATGGCAGAAAAGATTATTTCCCTACTTGTGATGTTATTGTCCAAATTATGGTGATGTTAGATAATGTAAGCAAATCGCAAACACCATGTGATGCTCATGTTGTCTAGTATCATCATAATCGTCACCAAACTTAATCAACTAGTATGCAAATAGAAAACACCATGTGATGAATATTAGTTGACATAAAGCCATATGTTGTGACAAAGCTCACCTAATTACACATGTTACCTTCATATTTTCCTTCATTGATTGAACATAACTTGCTTGAGCATGCTACAAGCTATGGCTTGAGAGTAATAGCCTCAAACATCGTGTTTTCTCCATACTTGATACTTGATTGTGTTACTTGCCTACTTGTTACTTAAAACCCCAAATATTTGATTATTTGGTCACCCCAAAACACACTTAGACCTTACTCTTGAACTTGAAACACTTCAAACTATATAAAGTTCTCTTGGGATTCGGGCTTGATGAAAGATCATATACTTGCATTGACAATGACCATAGACTTGCGAAAATTTGTGATAAATGAGGTTTATCCTCACTTCACATCAATATATGAGATCAAATATTTGGATACATTGCTTAAAATAATAAAGATATTATATATTTATTTTAGGCTAGTTTATTTTTATTTTATCCTTGCAATCTTTATTATTCCATTTCTATCGTATTGTAATCCCTATAAATAGGGTGCAATTCATCAATACAATTTGTGCTTCTATTTTCACCATTTGTGTGGCCTTTTCCACCATAATCTTTCATGATATCAAAGTAGGTTTGATCGGAACCTCAACCTACCAAGCTCTATTTCCCTCAACCTACTAGCATCTAAATGTATCCTTGCCACCGTTTTACCGGTGGTCATATCGATCCAATATCACCACCGATCTATTGGTGGTTCTATCAATCTGCATGTGGTGTCACCGATTTGATCTCCTATGCTTGTTATCAATGAAGATAATTTAGTCTTCAATGTTCATTTGCATACCCACGCTTTGACTTGGGAGCGTATTAAAAGATATATGAGATCAAATATTTGGATACAATGTTTAAAGTAATAAAGACACTATCGATTTATTTTAGCCTAGTTTATTTCTTATTTTGTCCTTGCAATCGTTATTATTCTCTTTCTATCGTATTGCAATCCCTATAAATAGAGTGTAATTCATCAATACAATTTGTGGTTCTATTTCCACCATTTGCGTGGTCTTCTCTACTATAATCTTTCACAAATGGACATTTGGAGAAACTAGACATTGGGAGAAAATTTACCTTTCCCCACAAATTACAAAAATCCCCTAAAAAGGTCCGAAAAATGAAAAAGACTGGTTGGGGCAAACCGGTCCACCGATTGCCCTTTTCCTCATCTATGATGCACCGGTCTAGATATTGGTCCATATATTTTGCCTACGATTGTTGTTTTCATTATTGGGCAATTTTAAAGGTCTTCAATAAGGATTCTACTCTCGGTGTAAAGTAAAAAGTTGTATCCCTTCGAAATACCTTTAAAATGAGTGTACATGGGTCTTCTGGTTCATTTTGAGGCCACCTATATATTTGTGTTTACCAAAAGTGAGGAAAAATGTTCACTATGCCTTGTTTTTGTTCACAAGCCTTCATTGTTTGTTACATGTCTCTTCCATGAAACTTACAAGTATCCATATTTGGCATCTCTAAGTGTCCGTATGCTTATTCTTGATTCTTAGCCTCAACTTATGCTTCTCAATACTTTGACATTGACCCAGTTTTGACTCTCAAGGCCTCTTTTGGTTTTTTTTATAACATTTTAAGCTTAGTGCTTCTTGAAACGGATTCACAATTTGTCGATACTATATTGAATAAAAGCATCCCCCAGTGTCATCCCTTATCTAGCCTGGTTCATAGATGTCAAGGCTATTTGTAAAGAGATTGGACTATCCAAACTCGCCATATTTTCAAGGAAGCAAATTATGTTGCGGATTTCCTAGCTAACCTCGCTTTCAATTTTGACATTTCTTTTCATGTATTGCTTGACCCTCCCGAGGGTAAAATGTATATTATTGATGTTAATGTGAGGGGTCAAACTATCCCCGTTTGATGACTACTTAACCCTTTTTCTATATATGATAAGCACAATTAGATGCGCAGAGTGTACCATACCTCCTTCTAACAAAAACAGACAACACAAAGAGAAGTATACATTCAATTATAATATATGCTCATAATGGAATGTATGGATGCATATTACATGCAAATCGAAGCCTAAACTAAGAATAAATGCATCTAAAAGGTAAGAAAGCATGAAAACATGTTATCACTAGAAAATGTTATTACTATTATTAAAGATGGATTGTTTGCTGCAACTATGATACAAGACCTTGAAGAATAGAATAACACAACAATAATCCAAGATGGAGTTGTTATGATAACCTTGTTGTAGCCTATTCAACTCCAATTAATGAGGGGCTAATTTCCTTTGAAAATTATTTTCACACTTTTCACACCAACAAAACAACTCACATGCTTATCGATGTAGTATCGGTTAAGAATGAAGGAGCTAAAATTGAGACTAGCAAAAGGAAGTAGTGGACTAGGGTTGTGCAAATCCAAGCTGAACCAAAACTACGGTCATGAACCGCCAATTATGTTACCATGATTGGTATGTAATATTATGGTCCGGTCTTGAACCGTAATATTTCGGTCCGACTGTTACAGTTTGATCCAAGACCGTTACATGCAAAAGCGTAACGGCCTACCGTTAGCACAACCTTAGGAAAGACATATTAAGGACATGACTACCTCATCCTTGAAGGGTGTAAAGAAGCCTAGAGTCTAATCCCTTGACTTCTTTTAATGGTGGGTCTAGATAAATGTTTTTTTAGAAGTTGTACTTGCCTTAGGGTAGCTTCTTCTATTTGCACTATGCTTACTATCAAAGTGAGCCAGGCAACTAGTTGTTTCTACTTTGTTTTGCACCAAAAGACATGATTGATGTCCTCCAAGTACTACTTAGATCCTAATGAAATAAAACTTGTGCTTACTATTTTTCTTATTAACCATGTAGAAACTACCTATCTTACTGATTTGAATCTTATTTGTGAATCATTGAACTACTTTACTACTACATATTGTCTTCTATTTTTCAAGGTTTCTTGAGCACTTCAAAGACGAGGGTACTTAATCTTATCTCTATGGGATGAATGAGGCCCAAAATGTTGGAAGAATGAAGAAATATAAACAAGTGAATTCAACATTGCAAGAAAAATTAACCCATAAGCATTAAGAACACAATGGTTCTAGTGAAAACTAGTCCATCAAAATTTAATGTTTGGTTCTATAAAAAAATCTTTTTGGATTGCTCACTCTTGGATTTGTAATTCTCCTTTCATTTGGACTACTTATGAGACCTACTTGTCAGTCATAACAATACTAAAGAAATTCTTAAATATAAAAATTTCAGTGTATTTGAGTGCTTGTAATCCTTTTAAAAATTCAATACAAGTTTGTTTTTAACTAAGTGAAAGAAAGTTATGTTTTGAATAATTTACTTTCTTAATTACATTTCTTCTATTCTCGTAAAAGAGAGATTTGAGTGAGTGATTGCAGTTTGAGGTAGGAAACGAAACATATTTGTGTCGTGCTAGGACTGAGGTAGTCTTGGTTGAGGATTAGTCACCCCTAGAAAGCCGAAAGTTACAAAGACACTGGTGGTCCAATGATATTAAGTTCAAGTAATGGTCAAAACTCTCTCATTTAAATTTGTTAATTATGGAACATGATGGACATGTGATCATAAAAAATTTATTAATCTTAATATATTTAGTAATGTTTGGTAGCAAGTACCACATAAAATCCATAAATTAAATTAAGTGTTTCAGTTTAGATAAATTTTTGTAATATATAAAATTGTGGGTATATAATTTTGTTAAGAACAAAACAAAAATAACATATTCAATTTTTTTCTTGATTTGGGGTGAAAATAATAGTCACCTTTGAACCCCATCTTAAACTCTTGTGACATTGACCTTATTATTATTATTTTATTTCTTCACTTATATAAAAATTTATCATATCTTTAGAAAAATCAATTATATATAATAGTCTCACGATTTTTAATATATGAAATTTCCAAAATGTTGAGGTCCTCTTCCACACATTTTTTTTAATAACGGTAATATTTCATAAGATATGATAAGCAAGTCCACCAACATACGTGGTCATGCAGTGTCAAAGAAAAAAGTAAAATGATTTATAATCTACACGCTTGTTTGAGAATTTTCCTTTAGAAAGAGGGTCACTGGGTGGGTGTTTCCAACGTTCTTCTATTCTTACATCTTCATCACAGCAACGCCTCGGAATTAACGTGCCTTTCGCTTTCTTACAATTCCAAATTATAATTATTAATACTCCCTAACAATTAATTTCAAAAGGAAAAATATCACCTTTCTCTTCCATGGTCGGCCCCCACTGGAAAAGCAAACCAAAGACCAAAGCCGTCAAAAAGGCCACATTATCTCAGTCGAACGACGTCGTCCAGTGCTGCTCGTCTTCTAAACACTTTCTCAGTCCGACCGGCTACCACCACCCTTCGCATCTCATCGTCAAAAAGCGCTCTCCCCTCTCTCTACTCTGCTCATGTCATCGCTACCGCCGGAGGCTTCTCCGGCTACTCCTTCGCAGCCCGTGCTTGATAATGCTACCTCTCCGGCATCGACTTCACCTCCTGCTCCTATAAGCCCTAACGCTTCTCCGCCACCGGCGAATGGGGGGTTGCCGGGGTCCACACTGGTGGCTCTCGGCGTAGGTGCGGGGTTTGGCGGGTTTGTTGTACTTGTCGCCGTGGGTATTTTCGTCTTTTTTTACAAGAGGAGGAAGAGACTGACCGAAGAAGGGTTGCCCATTAAGCGTATGATGGTTTCTCCTTCTTCTCATCTCTGCTTCATCTTTATTGAATTTTAAATTATTATTACTCTGTCAAATTCGTGTTGCCTGCTTGTTCAATTTGATTTATTATGTCGTTATTCTCTGCTAATATCAATGAAAATTTTAATTTATATCTGTTGGCCGTAGCATATAGTATTCTTTTGATTTTTGAACTGCGTTACAGCCAAAAGGATCACTACTCTAAATATGAATATAGAGGAGCACATTGTTGGGATAGCTTGTTGTTACGATCTGAATTCTTAGGAACTTTGAAAAGTGGGTTTACTTATGGCTGTGTATTTCATGCCCTGGCTACCATTGATAGGATAATGTATTCTATATCTTCCTTCAGAGCTTTCTGGCCTTATAGATTAAGATGGAATCAGATTGATGTTAACATTCATGTCGATGTAGGTTTGGGATTCACCTATTGAAGTAGGCAAGTATGTTTCCCCAATTTCTTCATGGATGTTTTGTGGCAGAAACTAGTTTCTCATTAGATCAGGACATCAGGTGGCAGTAGATCTTAGTGTCTGCTTATAGGGATCAATACTTTGCTAGATACATGGAGAAGGGACAATGGTGAGAGATTCTCAACCAATCAATCAATCTCACAAAGAGATTAAATCAAGAAGGGAATGAAAGAGATTATATGAAACTCATTCTATAAAGTGGAATGGACTCATCTGAAGCACACAACAGGAAGCTAGTACAGAGATGACTGACCAACAAGCATCTTCGAACGGAGATGAACTAAACGGCTTCAATCTTTCAATGGAAAAGGGTCTATGGATTGATTATTCTGAGGTATTATTGGTGGTAGGAAGGTTTCTAGATGAATAACGTTGAGTATAAGTTGTCTTCGGTCACTCTTTACTGAGAAAGGATCAGCATTTTGAGTTTTGAGTTTGAGTGGGCAGCGGTTTAAGTTGGCAGTTCTGATTGATTCTTTCACCTTTGGGTGTTGGAAATTCGGGTAGAAATTAAAATGGTGTGGTTGACAGAGGTCATGGCATCAGAATGCCACTAGGAGAGTAAGGAAGGGGAAAGAAGAAGGGGAGCAATCAGAAAGTGAACCCATAGTTCCGTTTGAAGTTTCACCTGTTTAGGCCATCTCTGCTCGAAGTTGCTCACTGAGCAGGCATTTCTGTATTTGCCTCCTGCTATGCACGCATGAGGATTCCATCTTGGTTCATAGGGCGAGTTCCTTAAAGTGTCTTTCATTTGCTTCTTTATTTTATTCTCTTTGGGAGATTTACTTAATTGTTTGAAAATTTCCCCTCTATAGCTTCTTCTCTGTTCGAATTTAAAGCTGTTTAGGTCATCTCATTCTATAATTTGTTTCGGTTTCACTTTTCTCATATAGTCTTGTTGCCACTACTTTTTGGTGTAAATTGTCTTCTGAAAATAACCTTTGATTGAAATCTTGAATTGTGTTATGCAGAACAATTTCCTGCTTCCCCGCAGTTGTGGCAGCAGAATTCCCCACATACAAATAACATAATTTCTCAGCTACCAAAGCCCACCCTTCAAGAGGGTGTCACAATAGACTATCTGCCTGTACACATTCAATCCGGTGACAGCATTGGCTCGGGGCAACCAGTGTCTGGGGAAAGCTTGGGCTGTTCCATCAGATCATTTAGCTATGAAGAGTTATCCAGAGTAACAGATAACTTCTCCAGTGTCAATCTTCTTGGTCAGGGTGGATTTGGATATGTCTATAAAGGAGTACTTTCAAATGGAACGAAGGTTGCAATTAAACAGTTGAAACATGGAAGTGGACAGGGTGAACGTGAGTTTCGTGCTGAAGTAGATACTATAAGTCGTGTTGATCATAGACATCTTGTTATACTACTTGGACTTTGCATATCTGGAGATCAAAGGTTACTTGTTTATGAGTTTGTTCCAAACAAGACGATGGAGTTTCACTTACATGGTGAGCATTTTCACTATGACTTTGACTACTACAATTTTGCAAGAGTAACCCTCCAGAAAATTGATCCTTCTTAATTTAGTTTTAATTTATTAAGGCTTCTTTTCTTTTCTCTTTTCTCCTAAATATTATCTTTCAGCTAGTTTGCTTTTACTGAATAAAAGAATAATTGTAGGAGAAGGCAGACCAGTTTTGAGCTGGTCATTAAGGTTAAAAATTGCTTTAGGTGCTGCAAAAGGATTGGCATATCTGCATGAAAAATGTAAGTCGTTTTGTGGACATTATCGTATCATAAAAGATTCCGAATTTTTCTATACATGCTATCCTTTTTACAGTTCGTCATAAATGTATCTGCAGGTCAGCCCAAAATCATCCACCGTGATATCAAGGCTTCGAATATCCTTATTGATGATAATTTTGAAGCAAAGGTAAATTCTTAGTTGTTTGATTAATCTAGGTGACATGTTATGTTAGATGGATTACTGAATTGTTTTTTTTTTTGTGTAAAATCAGCAATCATTTCATCTGACTTATTCAGTTATTCTCTTCTAACCATCATAGTGATGCAAACCTTCTCATATGCGTGTTTATTTAAAGCTGTCAGGGATTCGTCACTTATATAACAAATTTGGGGAATGATACCAAATTATGGAATTCATCAAATCACCTGAACTAGTTTTTCTAGTGAACGGTTTAAAACTTTAAAGTCGTTGTATTAACCACACTTTTTTGTGCCTCTAACAGAAAGACAGCTCAGGTGGCATTTAGCTAATAATTATGATTTATTTGGCAATATTACATTTACTGCGAAATTTGTGAAAGTTGCTCTATTCAGTAAGGATGCTTTTGGTTTTAATTTTCCCTTTTAAATAAGACTGAAAATGAGGAAATAGGAAGACGGTAATCACCTACCAATGTGATTCGGCCTAGGCAAGGTGTGGGGAGAGTAGAACAACTTATTTGAGGTTTAAGGTTGTTTTCAGATAAATTTGGCTCCCATGTCACTATAAACATACAGCTGAAAAATGTGCACAAACTACAAAATTTTTTGGCAGCAATTTCACAAGCTTGTATCTTATTTTGCAGGTTGCAGATTTTGGATTGGCAAAGTTTTCGTACGACACCGATACACATGTGTCCACTAGGGTTATGGGAACTTTTGGGTAAGTGCCAAATATTTTTTTTCTAGTTTTGCTTTGTTGCTCTTTTTTATTGGTCACTGTTTCACTATCCATGCACCATGCAGTTACTTAGCTCCAGAATATGCGTCAAGTGGGAAACTGACTGAGAAGTCAGACGTCTTCTCATTTGGAATAGTGCTGCTTGAGTTGATCACCGGTCGTCGGCCCATTGATAAAGCTCATTCCTTCACAGATGATAGCATGGTTGAGTGGGTATGTTCTTTCTCTGGTAAATGAAAACTCTTCTTTGAACATAGAGGAGAATAATGTTCTATAAGATGAAAAATACTGTTATCTTTTGTATTGAATGTCTTCCAGTGTAAACGAGAAGGATCTTGTTTCAATGATCAAAAAGGATGTACAGAAATATTGACTAGGATAGATTGTGCATACTACTAATAGAGTAGAGGAGTTAGTTTAATGCATATTGTGATAATGTTACAGGCAAGGCCATTACTTGTGCGAGCTCTAGAAACCGGAAACTTTGACGGTCTCGTGGACCCCAAGTTGGAAGATTACAATCACACAGAGATGGCACAAATGGTTGCTTGTGCCACTGTTTGTGTGCGGCAATCAGCAAGACGAAGGCCTCGTATGAGTCAGGTATATTCACATTCTTAAATTCGCTCGTTAGAGTGTGACAGCGCAAGATTGATCAAGTTCTGATGTTGTTCATGCACAAATTCTCGCCACAGATAGTTCGAGCTCTAGAGGGAAACCTATCAATAGAGGATCTGTGCAAGGAGAAGTCGCCTGCATCCAGCGGAGTCTGTGGAAGCTCAGACTACGATCAAAGCCAACAGTACAGGGATGAACTGAAGAAATTCCGAAAGCTAGTACTAGAAAGCCAAGATCAAAGCACCGGCGAGTTCAGTGCTGTAGCCAGCGAGTATGATGCACAGCCTTCCACCTCCAGCACCGAGGACCGTCACGACACTCGAGATCTGGGGAAGAAAGACGGTGAAGACATTCGCGACGTACCCATTGTCTAGAACGCATTGTTCTTGGTACCAATTGCTTCCACGAAAGCACGAAGAAATGGAAGATTGTCTGGGGATGTTTACAGCCCTAGTCAGTGGTATTGTATCTGCAAGGTGTGTTGAAAACAAATGGAATTAGGCCTTCATATTCATTCCCTTTATTGTGACAAAAAATTGTTCAAGCAAGCTTGAATTTTTCTCGTTTCATTCAATCATTTGTATGTTAAAGTTTTCACCACCATACTGACTTATCAGGGTGTCTTGTATAAAAGGGGGAAAAACAACAACAATCTTTTTTAATGTAGGAAAAATTACAGGTTGTACTTTTCTTTACCAATTGTTGTAACACTAGTATGTATTCTTGATTGGTCTTTTGAGATTTGTCCCAATAGAAACATCGGAAATTTTGTTACCAAGTACTATAGGTTGGTCATACGGAACTATACCTTAACGTAGCTAAAAGTCGTAACCCACCAAAAATGAAATCCGCAACTATACCTTAACGGAACTATACCAAGTACATGTATTTTCAACTTCACCTACAGTTTTCTTTTCATTTCCTCTCTTTCTTCAAATTGTAACACCCCGATTTCGCGGGACTCGAGATGTCACATTGGGTTAGGATCTCACAATGGATCCTGACCCTAACATAACAACAAGTTCACTGGACCTTACAACATGACACTAACAGATATAAAACAAATACATAAAACTGTATAAACTGTACAACCAAAAGGTAAAACAACATATCCGAGTATAAACAACAACGTCCTCACACAGGAGGTAACAAAAGATCATCCTTACGCAGGAGGGAAAAGGTAAACAACCCCAAAAGACACGACCATCCTATGTACGAGAGGTCCTCGGCCTGCCACTCTACTAGATCACCCAGCAGCACGCCTATCTTGTAGGACATCTATAACATGGTAATAAACCATTAGCTATTCATACATATATAGAGTAATGCATAAGCACATACACAATCATAGAAAGATAAACACATCATCATGATATCACACATTTACCCATTTATCATCTTAATATAATAGTCATTCACTCAAATTGTATATATATATGACACGAGGACCGATACATCCCCGCCTCTGAGTGCTATATCCAGCTGTACGAGTATCAGTCACACAATCCGTGTACCCTATGGGAGTGGATTGCGCCCTTCTTGTAAACCAGTCTGGCCTGACATCAGAGAACCTCCCAGACTCCACGACGGAATGAAAGGGAAAGGTTATCACAGCCACGCAACGGGGCAATCAATAAAATATAGGTCGGTATTGATAGTTTATCTAATTAATGTACATATAGGGGTGCCCAATTGTAATTATGTAAACTCTGTCATTATTAATATGAGACGTTTGATGGCGGAAACCCTAAGGGGAATTCATTCTATTCTCACATGGTATCAGACTTCTCGTTCCTTAAAATCTCTTCCGCTTCCCTCTAACTCTCCGGCTGTTTCTCATCACCGCCGCCGTTTTCCCCTTCCCGATATTCCTCAATGGCCGCGGAACGGAAACCTTCCTTCCACTCCGCCCTCGGAATCTCCAATATCAAGAACAACATTGCCCTTGTCCTTGATCATGACACTCCGTACGCATCTTTGGTTACCTTATTCCGTGTTACCGCAAAGGCGCACAATGTTCTCGATCACATCGATGAAAAGGTACCCAAACCAACGGATATTGAAGATTCGTTATGGCTTCAAGTTGACGTTGCAGTCCTTCAATGGATTTACAGCACGGTGTCCCGAGAGATCCTTTTGCAAATTCTTGACTCCGATGATACTGCTCTTCAGGCTTGGAATCGAGTCAGGGACATTTTTCAATATAACAAAAACACCCGTGCCGTCTACCTCGAACATGAGTTCTCCAACTGTAAGTTGTCAGGTTTCTCTTCAATCAATGCTTACTGTCTTCAACTCAAGTCCTTGGCAGATCAACTTAAGGGCGTTGGTTCACCGGTTCCCGAAACTCAACTTGTTCTTCAATTGATTTCGGGATTGCCCGTTGAATATAATGCCGCCGCAAGTTTTATTCAGCAAACAGATCCTCTTCCGAGCTTCAACATGGATCGATCTCAATTGCTATTGGAAGAAACCCGTATGACAGCTCAGTCCGCCGCCGGAAATACCCAATCTGCACTCACTGCAGATTCTCCCTCTCAGCCCCTTGATGTGTCATCAAACCAGCATTCTGGCTCGCCGGCTCAGCCCAGATCGGGTTCGTCTTCTGCAGCACCGGACAACCAGCAGTCCAGGCGTGGGCGCGGCGGGAAGGGCAAGCAACGAACTGGGAATGGTGGCGGCGGAGCTCCTCGCGCGGCTTGGCATCCCCAGTTTGGCTGGGTGATGCTTCCACAGTCCAGCCCTGCTCCCGGCCCAACTGGATGGGTACCGGACCAGTCCCCTACAGGCCCAGCACGCCCTCCCTGCCCATTTCCTCAGCAAGCTGCGAATGGTCTCCTTGGGCCAAGGCCCGTTTCTCCATTTCAACAACAAGCCCATTACGCCAATGCCTCTCAGCCCACCTCCTTGGATCAGTCATTCGCTACCATGACGTTAAATCCGACCGATAATTATTGGTACATGGACACGGGTGCCACATCCCACATGACGAATAATTCAGGTACACTCTCGTCTTTTTCACATAATGGTTCATTAAATTTGATAATTGTTGGGAATTGTATGCGTATTCCTTCTACAGGTATTGGAGATGCTACTATCCCCACCCCGTCCAAACCACTACACCTATCCAATGTCCTCATTGCCCCACAAATTGTCAAAAATTTAGTTTCCGTTAGACGTTTTACATCTGATAACAACGCCTCAATAGAATTTGACCTGTTTGGTTTTTCTGTGAAGGATCTACACACGGGGACCACTCGTCTGAGGTGTAATAGTTCCGGGGAACTCTATCCAGTCACACGTCCCTCTTCCCGTCATCATCATGCTCTCTCCGTTGAGTCTCCGAATCTTTGGCATGCCCGTCTCGGTCATCCCGGTGCTCCAGTTTTAGATTTGCTTCGTCAATCTTCTTTCATTAAGTGCAATAAGTCGCATGTGACTCCTCTTTGTCATGCTTGTCAATTAGGAAAACATCATAGATTAGCTTTTGAGCGTTCTACTTCTCGCTCTAATGCTCCATTTGACATTATTCATAGTGATTTATGGACATCCCCTATTCCAAGCCGGGACGGTTTTAAATACAATTTACTTTTTCTTGATGATTTCTCCCATTTTCTTTGGATTTTTCCTCTCAAGTTCAAGTCGCAAGTTTTTGACATCTTCGTTCATTTTCACAAATTTGTCAAAACGCAATTTCGCTTACCTATCAAGAGTTTTCAATGTGATTTGGGAGGCGAGTTTAACAACAACACTTTCCACAAATTCTTCATTGACCATGGCATTGTCTTTCGTTTCTCTTGTCCTCATACATCCCCCCAAAATGGCTAGGCCGAACGAGTAATTCGCACAATCAACAACATGATGCGCTCAATGCTCTTTCATGCCTCTATTCCAATCTCTTTTTGGCCCCATGCCGTGGAGGTTTCTTGCTACCTTTTAAACATTCTTCCCTCCAAGTCCATCCAAAATCGATCTCCTACACAAGTGCTATACCTCACTACACCCTCCCTCGTTCATCTTCGGGTCTTTGGTTGTCTTTGCTATCCGAACCAAAGTTCTACCATTTCCCACAAACTTCAACCTCGCACTACTCCGTGTGTTTTCCTAGGCTATCCTAAACACCATAGGGGATACAAGTGTTTAGACTTAGCGACCAATAAAATCATCATATCCCGTCACGTTACGTTTGATGAAACTATTTTTCCATTCGCTACAAATTTCCGAGCTTCCCCGGAATCAATTACACCACCCCTTGTAGATGATAGCCCATCCCCCTATTTTCAAATTCATACCCATCATGCACCAGTTGCTGATGCCACCGGCCCAGTTCATCCCTCCAGCCCACTGGTGCCACGCGGCCCTCCCAGCCCTTCCTCTTCCCCAGCGCGTGGGCCTGCTTCTTCTTCCTCCACTTTATCCGGCCTAGCCCAACTTCCAACCACAACCCCAATCTCTGCAGAACCGAATGTCCCACATTTCTCCCATCAGCTACCACCTCCAACCGTTCAAACTTTAAATGAACGTGCCCACCCACCTCAGTACCGGCCCCAAACCCGCAGTCAATCAGAAATTGTTAAACCAAAACCAATTTTTGACTTATCCGTCTCGACCGCTTCAATTTCCCCTTCCCAAATCCCATAATGTAGCCCTTCAAGACCCGTATTGGACCGCTGCCATGCTCGATGAATATCGAGCCCTTATGCGGAATAAGACGTGGGTTCTGATACCTCGTCCTGCGGATGCTAATATTGTGCATTGCATGTAGATTTTTAAGCATAAGTACAGGTCTGACGGTTTCCTGGAGCGATACAAGGCTCGTTTAGTTGCTAACGGTTGTTCTCAGCAGGTTGGAATTGACTGTGATGAGACTTTCAGCCCTGTTGTTAAACCAACGACTATCCGTATGGTTCTTAGCATTGTAGTATCCCGATCTTGGTCCATTCATCAACTGGATGTTTAAAATGCTTTCCTCCACGGCCATCTGAATGAAACGGTGTATATGTTTCAACCACCAGGCTTTCGCGACACCTCCAAACCCAATCATGTTTGTCTTTTACAAAAGTCTCTCTATGGCCTAAAGCAAGCTCCTCGGGCATGGTTCCAACGCTTTGCAGGCTTCCTCCATCGCATTAGGTTTATTAGCAGTAAGAGTGACTCCTCCCTTTTTATTTATAATCAAGGATCTGACACTGCTATTTGTTTCTGTATGTCGATGACATTTTCCTTACGGCTTCTTCTGACGCCATGCGCAAGCATCTGATCAAGCTTCTGAGTAAGGAATTTGCTCTGAAAGACTTAGGCCCCTTGTCATATTTCTTGGGCATTTCTGTTCGTCGCACATCCTCTGGCTTATTCCTGTCTCAAGACAAATATGCTCGTGAAATTGTTGAAAGAGCAAAGATGTCTAACTGCAAACCCTGTGCTACTCCGGCTGAGACATCTGTCAAGTTAAGTGCTTCATCCAGCCCTGCTATAAGTGATCCGACGCTCTATCGCAGTCTAGCTGGAGCACTGTAGTACCTCATCTTCACCAGGCCTGACATCAGTTTTGCAGTACAACAGGTGTGTCTCTATATGCACGACCCCAGGGAATCTCACTTTGCAGCTTTCAAGCGCATTATACGTTACATTTCTGGGATGTCATCTTTAGGTATCACCATCACCTCTTCCCCAAAGTCTGATTTTATTGCCTACACAGATGCTGATTGGGCAGGCTGCCCTGATACACGTCGTTCAACCTCCGGTTATTGTGTATTCTTCAATGAAACCCTGATATCGTGGTCTGCCAAAAGACAATCTGTGGTATCTAGATCTAGTGTAGAGGCAGAATACAGAGGAGTTGCCAATGTTGTGTCAGAATGTTCCTGGTTGCGAAACTTGTTGCTTGAGTTACAGTGCCCGCTCACCAAGGCTTCCATTGTATACACGGACAACATCTCTGCTACTTACCTTGTCAATAATCCCGTTCATCATCAAAGGACCAAGCATATTGAGATAGACATCCACTTCGTCCGCAACAAGGTTGCCCGTGGTCACGTTAGATTTCTTCACGTACCTTCGGCGTTTCAATACGCAGACATTTTTCAAAGGGTCTTCCCCGCCAACTTTTTCTTGATTTTAGATCCAGTCTCACTGTTCAACCTCCTCCAGTTTCGACTGCGGGGTTTGATAGTTTATGTAATTAATGTACATATAGGGGTGCCCAATTGTAATTATGTAAACTCTGTCATTATTAATATGAGACGTCTGATGGCGGAAACCCTAAGGGGAATTCATTCTATTCTCGCAGGTATAAACGACAACTCATGCTATCATAGCAAACATATGAAGCACACATCACTCATGCAAATACCCAATATAAGGATGGTAGCTAAGTAAGTCATACGTACTTACCTCAACCTCGATCAACCTCTACACTAGAGGGACAACACAACCTATAAACAAGGCATAAAGAGATATATCAATCTCCTAACAACACAAGGGTCACACCTAGACCTAAAGGGATCCATAGGATCATCCTCAACCCAACCTCACAACCTAATAAACTTCAAAGGCTATACAAGGCATATATCGATCATAACCTCATCCTAACTCATCCTCACACTTCTAGCATGATCATATACACTCACACTAGGAAGGGAGGGAACAAAGACATCCTAAAGCAAGCCTAGAAGCAACACACACCTGCAGAACCAAGTGTAGGACCTTGCTGATGCAGGTGGCCGCAGGGGCGGATCCCAAGTGGCGCAGGGGCGGATCTAGCCGGCGCTGGGGAGGCTGCAAGGTGGCGCAGGGGCGGCTGGACAGTAGAGGGCACCACTTCAGCCCTTTCTTCACTTCCTCCTTGATCCTTAAACTCCTTCTTCACTCCAACATCAACATTCATATAGAATATACATATATATATACATCAACGCAAGCCAAACATGACTGAAGCAAGATCTAAACCTAAGGAATCTATGCTAGCCTAAGGAGAGATGGGAAAAGAGGTAAGAAGATGAAATAATGAATTGAGAAAGAAAGGATGGAAGCCATGAAAGCTTACCAACTGAACCTATGCAGAAGCAAAAACCCTCACCAAGATCTCCAAGCTGGCTCAACAAGGCACAACAACATCATCATCAACAATCAGCAACAAGCCAAGCATACAAGCTTCCAAACTCACACAAAAACTCAACCAAACTCAAGAAAAGATTCAAAGGAAGAAGAGAGGAGAAGATGAACGTAGGAGAGAGATGGAGCTATGAAGAGAGATAACCCTCATCAGAAGAAAGACCAAGAAGCTTATAAAGGGGTGAAAAGGTAAAGCACGGTTCAAAGGGTCAAAGAAGACGGCTGCAACACACAGAGCCGCAGGGGCGGACTTTGTGAGCCGTAGGTGCAACCCAGGCAAACCGCAGGGGCGGCCACTGGGTCACGCAGGGGCGGTCCAGGCTAAATCCTGGCCCTCATATCACTCTCTCAACAACTCAGCAACTAGGCTCTTACACAAATCTTGGTAGATTTTCACGCTCGAGGACTCAAAATCCATCTATACCGAACAATCTACGTGTTTACTGATTACAATTTCGTTTTTTAGGGATTAGGTTTAGATTATAATTTCTAATTTTTAGCATCTAAGTGTTGTTTTGGATGAATGAATGGTTGAAACATGTTAGAAATGCATAAATTAGTGTTATTTGACAAAAAATTGGACAAAAGCTAGACCAGAGGCATTCGTAAATTTAAATCTAAACGTTTATCTACTTTGTGCATGTGGTGGGACACAACGTGAAAATGAAATTTCACGTTGGTAGCCTAGCGTGAGAACTACACTTTTAATGCTAGCACCAACCGTTAAAATACTTAGTGACTTATACTTTATAAACTAGTTCCCTTAAAACTGTGGTATATAGTACGTTTTGTTTTTTGACATGAGTTTAGTTTCTTTAAGAACCGTGGTATAATGTTTCATTCTTAATTTCTTATAAACTATAACTTTAGAACCCGTTTTATGCCGAACCGGGGCAAACGATTCCAAACTCGATAAACAAAAACCACGTTTGGAGCCAATGTGGGATTTGTGATATCACCTTGATTTTCAACGTAGGATTTCATTTCTTACGTTAACAACCGTCATGGAACATTTTGTGTAATTTAAATGGGATCATAATGTAATTATTTATTGAAAGAATTTGATCAGATAAACCCTTTTCATTAAATTAAAATTATTTTCTTTCAAAAAGATTATCACAGGTCATCCATTGGACCTTGTCCATATCTATCAACTCCTGATGTGATCCATATATTTTTAACATGGTTTGTTATAAGTTGCAAAGTTTAAAATAGGGTCAAGCACCTTCCCACCAGCCAAAACCGACTCAATTTGGTTTGATTTTTTGCCCAACTTTTTTGGTTCCGATTCGATCGGTTCTAGACCAATTATGAATAAGTGTGTGTATTAATATCTGAAACGATTATGTGAACCAAACCGTTCGGAAATGTGTCATTCTGTCCCAAAGCCGATCCATTTCACAATTTTTGGTCCGACTTTCTCCAACATTCAGCTTTTGGTGCGGTATAGCGTTAGACTGATGCTCGACCTAATTTTAAAATATACCTTGAGAATTTTCCAAAATTTGGACTTTGCTTCTTGATACCTACCGTTTATCATTTTTATTTTGATATTTTTTTTTCACTACCTATTTTTGATACCCTTCAATTTTTAAGTTTTTAATTTTTTAAAAATAAGATCATATTTAAATTTAAATTTATATAATTATAACAAAATTAAAACTAATAAACCTACTACAATTAAAAAGATTAAGTTCAATAAAAATCCTTTTGTAGGACTTCTTTTCAATATTTGATAATTAATTTTAGCCCAATTGATTGTACACATATTTATGAAATTTCGTTCGATCACTAATAAAAAAAAAGAAAAATATTTATTTGATTAAGGTATTGTTTCACCTTCTATTTACATTATTTATTTTTCTAAGTACAAATATTTGAAGTATTTTATGATAATTTTTTATGTTATTAATTTTAAAAAGATATAATTATTATAACAAAGTAGGCATTGATTCAGGTAAGTAGTTCTTCCGGTACATAAATACGAAAAGTTATGGGAGTGATACGTGTTAGTTTTTCTTCTTCTAACAAACACTTTTTAGTTTAAATTTATTAAACTATTCAATCAAAAAATAATTGCTATATTAATTTAAATTATGTATACTAACGTGTTAGTTTTTCGAAAAAGCTAAATAAACGATGTTTGTTTTACTAATGTAAAAAATAAACGCATTTCGATGACGCTCAACGAGGAAAAAAAAAAAGGGGGGAAGGAAGGGATTTGAGCGCCAACGCTCAAATCTTTATAAAAAAAAAGGCAAAAAATGGGAAAACTAGGATTTTGAGCGCCGGCGTATGACGTTGGCTCTCAAATTACATTTAAAAAAAGGACAAAAATAGTAAAAATATGATTTTGGGCGCCAACGCCTTGCGTCGGCTCTCAAATAAAAATAAAAAATAAATAGAAAATAGGCTTCAGCGCCATCTGTTAGGGCCCATGTTGAACGCCAACGTAAAGCGTCCATATTTGATACCAAGTAAATTTAAAATTGTGTATATAACATGCCCCTAGTTTTTCTTCTTCTAACAAACACTTTTTAGCTCAAATTTATTGTATTATTCAATAAAAAAAAAATTGTTAAAAGACTGCTATATTAATTTAAATTATGTATACTAATGGTTCATATTTTTGCAAGAAAAGTTTGTAAGTGTTACTTTTTATTTCAATCATTCGAATTTTAATATTTTAGTACTAATATTATATGCCATTGGTTCATACAATTTGTTGTTCTATTTATCACTTATGTTTTTATGCATTTGTTTAATTGTAAATGTTTGAACTAATTAGAATACAATGATTGAGTTGACGGTACGCAATGTTCGAACAAATGATACACAAAATTGACCAATACTATAAATTTTAAAATACGTAATAATAAAAAAGTAATTAAAATTTATAACTAGAAAAATACAATAAAATATGAACTAATAATATGAAATATTTGAACTAATGGAACACTCTATATGAACTAATAGTGTAAAATTTTAAATTTTGACCTAACAAATATAATAAAAATGTTCTAATAAAACTTGGATTTCATGAAGACTACTTGAGAACAGTGCATAAAAAACCCCGAACAGCTACTGTAACATATGTGGACTAACATTTAAAATTTGAAGAAAAAAAAACCTTTCCAGGATTAATTTTCTTACTTTTACGTCGCCGATTCAAAAATTGTCACCTATAATTGTTACCGATAACTTTCTTTTACCAATAAACATTAGTTGTTGGCAATTTTACATCACCAACTTGTCAAAATTTGTTGACACCTTAATAAAGTGTCACCTGCAAACAATTGTATGTGGCGCTAACATTAAACTTGTCGCTAACACAAACTTCGCAATGACTTGGTGACACTACAACACATGTGTTATTAATAAGGTGTCACCAAGCAAACAAATAGTCATTGACATGACAACATATCAACAATAAAGTGTATTAAACAAAGAGTTATTTGTGTCTAATACTAACTTGTGAAGATGTCCGTTACACCACACCTTGTGTCACCAACAATTAGTTGTGTTTGACACCATGAAAAACTTGTCACCGAGACCAATTTTACATGAGTTTGTCTACACCACAATGCATGTGTTACTAATAAGATGTCAACAACACAACAAATAGTTATTTATGACACTAGATAAAATATTACCAACAAAAAATGTTGGTCTTCTAACACCGAACTTGACAATATGGTAACAACTTCGTCACTTCTTTGTCACCAACAATTTTGTCGGTGACAACAAATACAATTTTTATAACATTGGTGTATTACGAAACAATTTGTTTTTTTTAAGTAGTAGAAAATTTTCAATAAAAATATAATATTTTTTAAATATTTTTTTTTGAATGAGTAGGGTTGATCATGACATTGATATTTTATATAAAAAATAAATTTAAAAGAAATAAAAAGTAAAAAATTTATAAATTAGTAATCACAAATATTAATGAATTAGTAGGAAATTTATATATATAAAAAAATTGTGATATTAATGGAGAATTCTGATCCATTAGAACTTCTGTTTTGTAGTAAAAATGGAAGTGATAGAGGAAGAAGTTTGACTCCTTGAAGAGATCCAACCACCGAGACGAGAAGACGCCAACCTCTAAGAGTACCCATATTGGTATTCTTAGAGGGTGATCTTAATGCCACATAGGAAGAGAAAGAATATTTTGCACTAGACCCTACAAAATTTAATCTTACGGAAAATAATCATCTTGTATGGGAACCCACATAATAGAAAATTAATTTGACAATTAAAAAGATAATAAGTAAGGTTTTTCAATGAGAAAAAAAAAGAGAAGGGAGAGGAAACGTGGCATTGTTTGATTGATCAATACCGACTAACCAAACTTTGTCACATGTTTTGAACTAATTTAATTTGTAAAATTTGTTT